>CDMC01000004.1:1673978-1743497 GCA_001511075.1 Aspergillus calidoustus | reverse complement strand
ATATATATATTATAGCCTTTATAGATAACTTATTAATATATAGTTAGAACTAGTAGGAGTATAAGCTATATATATAAACTATACTAGAGTAGCTATAAGTAGCTAGATTATAAGTAGTAATCTATAAGTATAAGTTTAGGGTAACCTAGATAAAGTTCTTAGGATTTATTATCTTAACCTAGAGTATTAAGGTTAACTAGGAGAAAGTAGCTATAATTACCTAGTAAAAAGTACTAGATATAATAAAGGGTGTATAGTTATTTCTAGGTTTCTATAATTTCTATTAATAATTTATAAAGAACTATAGTTAGATTACTAGACCCCTATATTACCTTATAAGGAAGGATATTAGATTTTTCTAGACTAGTAACTATTAAGAAGCCTTTAATACCTTAAAGACTATACTAAGTAAAGTACTAATCCTTAAGTATTACTAGCTAGAGTTACTAACATAGGTAGAGATAGATATATTAAAGGGAGTAATTATAAGTATCCTCTAATAGAAGTATATAGACCTTTAGTACCCTATAATATACTTTTTAAAAAGTATAAATAATATAGAATAAAATTATAATATTTATAACTAGGAGATACTAGTAATAGTATAATCCTTAACTAAATAATATATAGAGCTAGTAGGGCTATAATAATTAGAGTATTTTAAAATCTAGATAGATTACTAAGTATTAGAATACTTTATAACTAAATAAAAGCTAAATTACTAGTAGATATTATAATCTAAGTTTATATCCTAGTTCTACTTCCTTATTAAATACTAGCTAGGAAAGGAAAATATATTAGCTAATATACTAAGTTAACTAGAAGTTATACCTAGAGATTTAGATTCCTAGAATTAAGTCCTTCTTTAACTAGAATAGCTAGAGGAAGGAGTACTTCCCTCTAAGCTATTACTCTAATAGGAAATCTTACCTATAAGTCTAAGCCTATATATTCTTAACTAAATCTTATAAGTAAACCATGATAGTCCTAAACTAGAAATCTAGTAAGATAAAGTATAATAGGGTAATAAGACCTTATTCTTAGATAATAGGGGATTACTACTATTTAATAACTACTTAGTTATTATAAATAAAGGGGATATAATTACATGACTTATAAATAAGATTTATTAATAACTATCTATAGCCTATCTAGGGCAAGGAAAGACTTAAAAGCTAGTATAATAAAAATATTATTAGCCTACTTAGTTAGCTAATATAGATAGATATATTAATAACTATTTAAAATATATAAGGTTAAAGGAGCCCTATAGACTACTAATAGGTCTTTTATAATTACTACTAATCCCTAAATATCCCTAGTAGTATATATATATAGATTTTAGATCATTCCTTAAGTTAAAAGGTAGCTTTAATACTATGTTAGTATTTACTAACTAACTAAGTAAGAGGATATTTACTATACCTTATTATAAAATCACTACTACTAGATAAATAGCTATGTTATTTATTACTTATATCTACCCCTAGGTAGGGCTACTAGATTTAATAGTCTTAGACTAAGGAGGGTAGTTTATATTAGAATTCTAGGAGAAGCTATATAAGCTTCTCTAAGTAAAGATAAAGTTATTATCTAGATAATACCCTTAGATAAATAGCTAAGTAGAGGTTATAAATTAATAAGTTATATAGTAACTTTAGTTATTTATTTCCTATTTCTAGGATAACTAGGATAAGTACCTTCTAATTTTAAACTTTATATTAGTAGTATTACCTAGTAAATTAACTAAAGTATTACCCTTTCTAATAGAAAGAGGATATAAACTAAGAATATTAATTAACTAGAATAAAGCTATATAGCCTAAAGACTTAATAGTTAATTATAAGTAAGCTTAGTAGATAGTAAGCTATATTTAGAAGGTATAGAACTTTACTAGGTAATAGATTAAATAGGTATAAGAGAAAATAAAGAAGTATATAGACTAAAAATAAAGAGATAAGGAGTTTATAAAGGATAATTAGGTTATAATAACTAGAGTAGATTAGGTAATATACGTACTAAGCTAGAAACTAGCTAATTAGATAGCTAGACCCTACTAAATAGTTAAGAAGGTAGAGAATATATACTAACTTAATCTTCTAGAATATCTTAAGGTATACCTAGTCTTTTCCCCTAAGAAGCTAAGGCGAGTATAATCTATAAAGCTATTAGAGGATTAGATTATAGATAAGTAAGGACTAATTAAAGTAAATAGTAAAGAAGAGTAGGAGGTAAAGAGTATATATAATATCTAGAAGCACTATTAAAAGCTATAGTATTAGATTTAATAGGTAGGTCATGATATAGATAAGAGTTAGTATAATACTAGCTTATTAAAGAATATACCCTAAGCTATTAAGGACTTTTATTATAAGTATCCTAATTAACCTAGACTACTAGTAAGGTTAGCCCTATAGAAATAGGCTATAAAAAAGAATAAATTCCTATCTAATTATCCTAATAATAATAAACCCACTTACTAATAGTAGAGAGGGTAATAAGGCTAAATAATATAGTATATATAAGTAGAGTATAGAAATAAGGGTACTACCTAGTAACTAGTATAATAAGAGGGCTATTAATAGTATTATTAATATTCTCTAGGCCCTAGAGCTTTAGTAATATATTAGAACCTAGCCCTAGGCTACCTAATATATTAGTAGTAAAATACCCTATATTACTAGGCTACTATATAGCCATATTATATCATGTGTAGTAGGATATCCTAAGGCTAAATAATATAGGACTATAGGGTCTTATAATAATATCTATAAAGTTTATATAATATATCCTCTATTAACTATTTAATACTAGAGGCCATGCTACTAGCTATAAGGCTAAATAATATAGTACCCTAGCTAGTAATAGAAATATTACTAGCCCTATATTACTAAAGAAAATTAGTAAAGATAGAAAAATCACTAGCCTTAAAAGAAAAAAAGTTAGATAAGATATAGAGAAGAAAGAGTAAGAATCTAAGAGAGGAAGTAGCCTATTTATACCTATAGTAAGAGACCTATAAGTAATAAAATTACCTATAACCTTAAATAAGTAGGTGCTTTAGAGGTAAAGATTAAGACTCTTAATACTACCTAGCCTATAGGTAGTAATCACCATGAACTAAGTTACACCTAGAGAGGTAGGAGATGCTAAATAGTAAAGGATATAAGATTAGCTAATTTACCTAGCCTAAGGACATGCTAGTAATTTAACTAGGGGTTATATAATAGCTACTATATTAATACTTAGTAAACAGCCTTAGTAATTAGGCAGGAAATTAGGTAAGTAATTACTACTTACTAACTAAGTGCCACATAATAAATATTTTATTAACTATTATAATTAGTTTTATTTCTTCTTCATGCTTAGAATTTGATTAATTCTCACCTACAACTTTGCCTTGTAGCTTGGAGATACGATCGTAGCATAAGGAACCCCCCCCCTTATAAAGGTTTAGATTTAGGGACCTCCTCTATACTTATAATACTAAAAAACCCCTAATAGCTATATTAAAAAGCTTCCTTAGTTAAGAAGCTTATAAATAAAGGCTCTTATAGTCCTATAATACTATTAAAGCGCGCGCTAGATAAACTTATAAAGGACTATAAACTAGTAATCTATAATACTATAATAGATCTAAAGGAATTAACTAATTTACGTGTAGAGAGTTAAGTTTAGAAGCTAAAAGTAAGTTAATCTAAATAATATATATCTTCTAATTAAGGCCTTTAAGTATTAGAAGCACGGGACCTTATTATATTAAGAAATAATACTTTAAATATACTAGGGGAGGATCTAAGTATATCTACTTTATAACCTTTAGTAGCCTGAAAACGTGCTCCACTAATATACTCTAAATATTAAATTTAGGGGTATATTAGAAGTTAATATCCTAATCACCATAAAACTTAGTTTATTTAAAAATATTAAGGATTGCGTTGTTAGGAGTAGCTTCAAGTTCATCAAGTATTATATATTTTTTGAAGGTGCGCCGACCGACTGGGATGCGCCGATCGCCCGGGAATTACGTTAGTTACTGAGCACCAGGCCACTGCCAGACCGAACTTCGACGCCCATACTCACTCAATAATGCCCAGTTTTGGACGAAACGTCGAGACTCGAGCCGAGTCTAATTAGCATCTCTATTTGACTCTCGTTAATTATAGCTATCTAGGCCCCTAGGGCTCGTTGGTGTGTTTACCAAGAATACTGGGGTACTCCGTACAGTCACATTTGCTATTGAAAAGAATGATCCACTCAATTAACTCGAGACAAGAATAGTGGTGGCTTCCCGTTCTCTGATTCCTCATTACCCCTGAACTGTGTGACCTCTCTGCACAAAGTCAGTTGGAACTGTGTCCATACATCAACGGCCCCCTTTCCTCGAATCGGGGAAACTGGCAGTGCTCCCCTGGCGCTGGTTTTCCTCTCGCTTGCCCTGACAAGAAATGAAGGGCTCGAAACAGCCAAATTCTTGAAGCTCCCGTCGAGAGGTTCGATGGGGAGAGAACGATTAGAGACATCCTTATTATTCTGGACGGAGTCGCGAACAGCTCGAAAGTTCAGCGCGCGGGAGATATTGAATCATACGCCACCTGCCTGGACGAGGACAACTCATCGGGGGGTCATTTCCGGGCCCCCTTCTCTTGCATTTCGCGCATTGCTGCCCTGGCACTCCTGCTGCCTCCAAGTTTTGGTCCCTTCGGTGCTTCCGTTTGCTTTGTCGCTGGCTTCGTCCGAGGCATTCGTCTGCGGGACTGCATAGCATCCATAAACTCTCGTCGGAATTGTTCCGCAACTCTATCATCGGCCGCCAAGTCGTCCGCTGCCGCTTCCTCTCCTTCTGGTTCGTCGTAAACATCCACTAGCGAGATAATGGGTTATCAACAAATCCCAGAGTGTGTTTATGGGTCCCAGGGTGCACTTACGCTTACTCTCCCGCAGAACTTCCTCGACTAATCGGTCCCTCATTATATCTTGGCTTGTCCGTCGTTTTCGGTACCGAGGTGGCTTACTGGGGGAGCGGCTGGTGGACAGCTCATCATCATCACCATTCAGTCTCCTCGTCGCCTCTTCCGTTCGAGCAATATTCCGCAGCCTGGCCTCTTGTCCAAGATCTATTTCGTGAAGCTTTCCGAGAGCGGCGGGCTCACGCTGGGGAAGCTCGGATGTGGGTAGTGTGCTGTCAACTGCGCGCCGGTCAATTGCATCCAGACCAGGTGTATCTCCCGGTAGTCCCTGTCGGTAGCGTTTAGCCAGTTCGGATTCTATATAGTCCATCCTTATCTTGTTAGTCTCCATTGCAGTAAGTGCAAAGCACAGCCGGTATCAAAGGTAGTGCGACGGGGTTCCGTACATGTGCTTGTCAACATCGACTGTCTGCCCGGTATGCGCTGTGAAGCGATCACACATGGCTCGCAGCCGGTCGCCCTCTGTGTCCTCCGCTATTGCCGTAGGAAGTGACGTCTTGTTCGCTTGGCCGGCGGTCGGTCGCGAAGTAGCTGAGAACTCTATGCCACCCTTCCGAGAGCGTTGGAGCCGTCGAAGACGTAGTGCGTCGGCTGTTTGTATAGTCTCAACATCGCTTTGAGGGTCCTGAGTTACCGGAGCGTCGTTTGACGCTGGCGATTCTGGTTGACTCTCTGTGTCGTCAGGCCGGCGTCGCTGGAACTTTCTTCTCTTAAATGGACGAAAAAGAACTTCCTGGTTTGGATCAACTTGTGTGTCCATGATAGAAGATAATCATTTATGCGCAGTGAGCACGAGGTTCGTTGTGAGGGGAAGGAGGTGGAAATCGGATGCATGTAGACAAGATGAAAGTACGTCAGGTGTAGTAATCATCAAATCTGACCCGCGCCAAAAGCTGCTTGTGAATTTCCCACCGCCGCACCACGAGCAGCATTCCAGCTTATCGCCTCCAATCGCTTGGTCTCTGCAAGACACCGACCTTTGATCCTCTTCTAATATTCTCTACCACTTTCCCATCCCGATAAAGCTCTGATCCGCATCGATTGCATTGCCCGTAAATCGTCCCAACCTACCTCTTGCCCTTGCGCTACTTCAAGCTTGACAATGAACACTCCCAACCAAGCACCCTCAGCTACCGAGTATGGCGGAGGTATGTGACGTTAATTAATTGCCATAAGCAAACCCTCAGGCTATACTTTTATACCCCTCAGCGCAAATACTAACCCTCTTCAACGCCCTCAGATGAGGTTTCGGCCATCGTCCTAGATCCCGGGTTCTCAACGACGCGCGCTGGCTTCGCAGGCGAAGATACGCCGAAATCCCTGATTCCGACGTATTACGGGAAATACTCTTTCGAGGGGCAGGAAAAGCTCATTTATGGCGATGATGTTTTTGTCACTCCACGGCCGGGACTGTCGATCCACAACCCCATTGGCAGAGATGGCATCGTGGAAGACTGGGACATGGCCGAAAAGGTGTGGGAGTACTCATTTACGTCGAAACTCACAGGTGCGAAGCCTGGCAACCCGTTACATAACGGGTTGAATGATGTGCCTGAGGGGGAGGCAGTATCTGAGATGGAGGGTGTTGAATCTGAAGAGAAGCCACTAGCAGATAGTCCTCTTCTGATGTCTGAGTCAAGTTGGAACCCTACAAAGGCTCGCGAGAAGACAATCGAGATTGCCATGGAGAAATGGGGAACCCCCGCATTCTACTTGGCGAGGAATGGTGTTCTTGCGGCGTAAGTCATGGCTCTCCATACCACTTTGAGCCCGTCTAACTGGATGTTCCAGATTTGCTGCTGGCAAAGCTTCTGCTCTTGTTGTCGATATTGGCGCCTCCAACATCTCTGTAACGCCAGTTCATGACGGCATGATCCTCAAGCGCGGGGTTCAGCACTCGCCCTTGGGCGGAGATTACATCTCCTCTCAAATTCGCGCTCTATTCAAATCAAACTCACCCCAGCCCATTACTATCACACCACACTATCTCATCTCGGCAAAGACAGCCGTCGAAGCTGGCCAACCTCCGCAAGTCAAATATAAGACCTTCCCTCCAGAGCGAGCTCCCGACACATCCTACCGCACTTTCCTTGAGGAACGAACACTCTCCGAATTCAAGGAATGCGTCGTGCAGGTGTGGCCCGGTCCTACCAAACTCTCGGCCACGGGGCCCAACGGCGTCCCCAATGAAGAAATGGCCCGTAGCTCCCCCGGCCGCCCCTTCGAGTTTCCCGATGGTTACAACCAAGTGTTCGGCGTCGACCGCTACAGAGTCGTCGAGTCCCTCTTCGATGCCAAAGCCGCCATACAAGACCCCGAATCCCTCTTCCCCGCGCCCACACAAGCCCAGACAGTCCCTGAGATCATCAAGGCGGCACTGAACGGCGTTGATGTCGACATCCGGCCTCACCTCCTCTCCAACGTCGTCGTAACAGGCGCCTCCAGCTTACTGTACGGCTTCACCGACCGTCTCAACCAGGAACTCACGCAGCTCTACCCAGGCCCGCGTGTCCGTATCTCCGCCCCGGGAAACACGTCAGAGCGCAGGTTCAGCTCCTGGATCGGAGGGAGCATTCTCGCTAGTCTGGGTACGTTCCACCAGATGTGGATTTCCAAGAAGGAGTTTGACGAGCACGGCCCGAATATCGTGGAGAAACGCTGCAAGTAGATTCGATTTGTGCCTTGCTGCCATTGCCGTTGCCCTATATGTTTTGTCGTTCTTCCCTCTTATACGTCCTCTCCTCATCTATTAGGTGTGTATGGTTGAGAATTCGACCGCCGTAGTAGTAGGGTGTCCTGCTGGAGTGTAATTGATTATTTGGCGTTTGTGTGCGCTTTGGACAGGCTGGAAAGGACACATTTGGGAAGATTTTTCGGTTTACTTTTTCCTTATGGTTTGTTCAGAATGTACCTGTAGCTCGGAGATAAGAGTTCCTGTAACTCGAAATATCAGAATGAGTAATGTTGCAAGAGTGTTTTTTTGTAGTAGTGCTATCAGTTCTATGGGTGTTGGTTGTAGGAGGTACCTGGCCTCGAGGTCATCGTTGGGAGAAAGTATGTGTCCTATGCTTCAAAGCTAGACAAGAGTTAAGTGCGAAAGGCGGGGAAGTTGCTTGCATTCATAGTACAGCCTTGGCTTTTTGGCCAGGAGCTGAGATCTAAAGAAAGTGCTCGGAATCACAAAAATATATATGTTTATGAGCCTTATGGAACGGACATCGCCAGTCGACTTTCTCGGCCTAGCATCATGGCCCCAAGCCGAAATTCATGATAATCTATGTCTCATATACAATTTATCCGCCTTTCAAGATGGGTTGGAAAGCGAGATCTGTTGCGAGAGGCCGACATTCCTTGGTGGGCAGCGTACGACAGAGAACCTGTGATTGTCCCTCAAATACTATCATATTAACTCAGTCAAGCCTGATTTGTAATTCATGTACTGGCATGTATGCTCTTCAGCTAGGACCTTTGCTGGTTGCTGGAATATGACCGATCTATGAGAATTGTTAGGAGATACAGAAAAAGAGTTGTATTTCAACTTGCTCACCGGAGGAAGAGGGAAGGCAGGAAGAGCCGTAATGATGGAATCGTCTGCCTCTAGGGCTTTGAGATAGTTGATACCTCCGTAGTGGCTTTCCTGGCTATCGAGACCCTGCCGAATGCTCATATTGTCCGATATCGTGTGGACTTTGGGTCCGGTTCCCTCTTGTTTGGGCTTCAGTGAATAGGTGTTGAGGTTCTTAGTTTCCTCTTCCAGCCACGCCATCTGTTTCTGTACGTCATTCTGATAAGGATTCCCTGGCAATTCGCCGGACCGTGTCCCTGACTTGGCCTGGAAAATGCTCCAGAGGCCATCCTTCTTGGGCTCAGATTGACCGGCCTTCCTTTCTCTTTCTCTTACGCTTTCCCATGCGTCAAGCACCCGGTCGGACATGAAGTACTGCCGTAATTGGCTTTTCATGGTTTCGCCCTTGGCTGAAGTATGGGACGTACCCGGCCGTCTTAAGCGGGTTGATGGTCTTGAAATCAGGGCAGGTTTCTGCTGTGTCTGATGCGGCGGCGGCGGCTGCTGTTCCACGTGTCTGCTCCTCTTGAAAGACTTCAGAGTTCGCGAACCAGACGTGGAGGGACGTGTTATCGTTTCCTCCGGCACTTCCTCTACGGTCACTTTTGTGAGTTTGGCTCTGGAGAGCCGCTTGCTGATCGTCTTCTGGAGTCTCGGGAATATTGGGCCTGAATCAGAGCCCCTTGAAGGGGCCCGAGCGCCGTTGACAGATTTGGCCCGCTCAAATGTATCGTTCACCCCAGACGTATCTCTCGAGGCTCTTAGATTGGGCACACTCTTCTGGTGAGCGAGTCTGCCTGAACTGCTGAAAGTGGAGCGATGGCGAGACTCTAGATTTCGGGCCAAGACCGGATCCTGGGGTAGGGGCTTCTCCGCAGGTAACGAATCCGATATGTATACGGAGACTCCTCGATCGAGAAAGCCTCGAATGGACTTGGTTTGAGGGGTCGGAAGCGGGGGAACAAACGATATCTGTCTGGAGTTGGGAAGTGCTCAAATGGAAACTGCGCCGAGATAGAGAGATAAGTACTTACTACTTCCCGTCTGCTTGCCACACCTACACGTCGCTGCATCTCGGCAATGGCACGGCCTAGCTGGGTCATGGCGTACAAGAGAGCCGTCCCCTTCTTGCGAAGCTTGGAAAACGCCGAGTTCCAACCTTCTGTATTGGCCAGCATAGAGTCGTAAATAGCAGCCAAATTGCTTGACAATGGAATGTTATCCTCCATCGGCCGTCTAAGGTATTGCCAGAGCCCACTTATTGCTTCCTTTCCCTTTTGCATATCCTTAAGAGCGTCGTTGATAGCTAGGGTAAATCTCTGAATCGCCAAGTCGATTTTGTCGTTATAGTCAATCATAGCCATGCGGAAATTCCGATCCACCAACATCTCGTCAAAAAGATCCAGGTTCTCGAGAGGAAGACTTAGATATTGGATACGAGTTCGTAAGTCAACTTGTATGATCAGAAAATCCTCCGAGGTTCTGGAGACAAATCCATCCATTTCGTCGACATGAGCCTGCAAAATGTTGAGGACCGCTGCATTCGACTTTGCTGTTCCCTTTACGAGTAAATGAATGCCAAAGGACATTTGTGCACTAAGCTTCCAGAATGGATGATACCTATAAGAGGTTAGGCAAGTAATCAAAAACGACCAGCCGAAGCACAAGGGAGCGCCAACCTCTCGCCAGTTCTCTGACGCCATTTCCGGCCACAGAGGCGCTCATACTGAGAGCCCTCAAGGAGATCTCTGCGCCGCGACTGAGCATCAAGATCAACTGTCCAGCCTTTGTTTGTCCCCGGTAGAGACTCGGTGATAGACTCTTCGAAAGGACCTTGTAATTCCGGAATCGGGTGTCTCGGAGCTGTAGCGATGCCGATTTGTTCTTCGTCGCTCGAGCCAGACAGTTGGTCTTCCTCCGTATCAGCGGAAGAGAAGGATTGGCTGGCATAAGATCCTTCTATGTAGAGAGGAATAAAATCGCTACTGCAACGTGATTCGCCCTGTGATACAGACGCCATGTAGTGTTGTGTAACACTCTGCAGGCTACCGAGAGCCAACCAGAGTAGCAGATCTAGCAACTTTGTGCAGACGATGACGATGCCAATGGGACGATATGGTTTCAAGCTCCATCAGGCTTGGTGAAAGTTTTGAAATGGTCCATAAGACAAGATGATTTGTATATGCGTTTGGTAGCGATGCGCTGAATGAGCCAAGAGTTCTAAAGGGTCGGCTTTAGATCGACAGACACCGCGTTCGAGTCATTCCTTGTTTGAGTGATATAACGATGGTGAGAGGCGCCTGCCACGGAGTGGTCGCGCGCCTTGTCGGTAGCGTATGAATAGATACGTTCTGGATTGTTAAGCCAGACTCGATCAGTTAGAAGCGAGGGCTGAGAGTTTACTGGGGGAACGGGTAGAGCACGAAGGTGCGGGACTGAGATGTGATATAGATCCTTTAAGGGGTGTGAGAACGGGATAAATTTGAAGAAGAAACGAGGCTAACAGTGGGGAATCAAGAAATAAATCCATGATCTAGAGACGATGCGTTGTGCAGTCTAATGAACAAGCCAGAATCAGGGGTTCAGGCCAATCAGCATCAACGTGGCAAGTGTCAGATGAAGAACTTGGATTTTGGGCATTGCCAAATGACAGATGCACTTCGTTCCAGCTTGCTCTTTCTGGAACAGGCGACGCTACCTATCTGCTATGCGTCTCTGTAGAGCATATAATAGATATGATATTATATCATGAGAAAGATAATCGGTATCCACGTTTAGTGGTGTATCGATCCATGCAGTAATGATGTTCCTTAGGTAGGACGCCGCGCTCGGCACGGTAAATTTTTCCACGCACTCGGCCGCCGGGCCACGCGATGCCCACTGGGCCGATCAAGGTCTAGGTCCTAAAGTCGCAGACTCGCAGCCGGAATCTCCTTGCAGGCTTTCAGCACAATCAAAACTCCACCCTCCCACTCAATACTCAGAGCCACACGAGACGTGTGTCGCTGACATATTAATTGACAAGACGAAGGCGTGAAGATCTCTTAGTGAGACCACGATGTCGATGAACAAAGCAATCGAGGGCCCAAGATAACGATCGGCAGCGTAGACTCAGCCGCTGCGGTCGTCTGCAAATGAGAAATGTAGAGGCGCGCCAACTCGAGCTGATTATGTAGCCTGCTGCCTCCATGGAAGCCTCATCGTCGAAAGTCAGTTGTACAACGTATCCTTAGCAAAGCCAGATACTCGGGTCCCTGGCTCTTGAAAGTTTCGCCCTCTGATAGATGACCCCGCGGCTGTTCTTTACCTACTTATCATTTAGTAATTCCACACTAAATCAAACGCTGTGGTCGTTCTCCGTCGAAAAAAAGACAGGATCCCAGAAGTTTGTGGGTAATGACAGATCCAAGAAGTCGTCAAAGAGCATATCGATGCCAGCAAAGCCATCTTCACTAACGGAGTTTTGTAGATCTTTGTGCTGTTCGTCGGGTATTAGTGGCACAGGTCGCGCGGGCGTCATTGAGGGTAGCCACTCGCTTTCCGAAGGGTGATGGGGTTCGTTGGAATGAACTGAAGGGCCAGCCAGCGGTAATTCCTGGTCTGTCATGCTGGATGTGCTGTTGTCATGATTGTTGTTGTCAACAGTAGATAATGGAGGACCGTGGCCGAATTTTCCATCTTCAAATGCCAACCCTTTGATTTGACGTAGTGCCTTTCTTCCCAGACGTGCCATCGCTTCGGCCGAATACCAATAAGCGGATAGTTCTTCCAGTAGAGCACAGCAAGCGTCGAGACTAGCCTTTGCACGAGTGTGGTGAGTTATAAGTTTGCTGTTGCGGAATTGTTGGTATGAAACACCCATGGACAAGGCAACTGCATATGGAACAACTGGAAGAGGAGGCAGTGATTGAGCACATTCAGTCGCCACGATGGAATATATCCGGACGGCAGCTAGACCTTGGCGGGTGTATGAGGGTCTCGAACCATCAGGACAATGAGACGGCCTGTATCTGCATGACAAAATACCAATGGCGTGGTAATAGAGCTCCAAAATTCCTAAATCATATAACCCAAGTTAGGCATGAAAGGCAGATAGAAAACCTCAACGTCAGGCTGAGCTATTGAAAAACTCACCCAGTGTTTCATAATCCAAATCCGCTCGAACAGGATACCCCATGATCTCTTCAAAGCTTGGATAGTCCGTCTCCCATCCCGTCGTACCATCGGAAGACGGCCTATAAAACGAGATCACAGTTGATAGCAACTCAGAGAGCGCAAACCAAACATCAAAGGCAGTTTTCAATCCACCTGATCTGGGTTCAGGCCTTGTGATACCAATGTCCCGATCTGCGAGAAGTACCGGACGACCACCTATAGATGCATGAATCTTGTCTAGCGTCCACAGGCACCAGAATAGACTCGTCAAGGAATCTCCTGGTTGGCGATTAGGCCGTTCAAGATGTAAGCCCGCTGTCTGTGCTTGGTGAATCGCCTGGCAGATGTGCATCGAGGCTGCTTCAGTACCTTCATAGCCCTCAGAGTGAAGGGACATTAGAGCCAATATGCGAATTCTAGTCACCCTATCTGGCTCGAGCGCAGCATCCATAGCACTAACGAGCCCTTTGTATAGATCGGAGCAGAACTCGCGGGCAGTCAACAGGGGGCCATCACAAACCAGACGCAGATGTGAGCTAGCCGTTTTGTCTTTGGCTGCCACGAGGCATACAGCTCTTTCCAAGAAGACAGACGTTGCTGCCTCTGCAGAGCCTGGGTTAAACAACTCTCGATCAACAATAGGTAGGATATGGTTCACGATGGAGAAAAAAATTGAGGCCAATGGGACTAGAGTCGAGCGAGGAAGACGATCGCACGCTTTCAGAGCAGACAGATATCGTTGATGTAAGATAGAACCAGTATCAGATCCGTTTTTTGGAAGAATTTCTGCCCGGAAGCTTGACGTATCGGATAAATCTCCATTTCCCCCATGGGCAGGAGTATTGATCCAGAGCCCGACACGATCCCTATGGTGAGCACCGTCCGGTGCATCTACCTTCTCCCTAATAGCAGCTTCCGGGTTAAGATCTCCTACAAACCGCTCTATGAGTGATATGCCGGGTAGAGAAGCGGCGCGGCCATTTATCCTTTGAGCGGGGGCTTGCACTTGGTTGGGAGCTCTGGCCCCCTCTGCAGTCGAATCAAGTCTCCTAGTCTCCAGAACCTGGCTTGGGGCTCGATGTTCGTCACGCAGATGCCGACAGCGTTTCTGCCATCTCTTTTAGCGCTGTTCGTCGAATTGGAGAGATAGGTCACTCACCTTTCTCTTCTGACAGCTAGAACATGCGCGCAGTGCCCGTGTTCGGCGCCGGGACTGCGGGGTGTCCGCCAGCCATGTGAGCTCCATCAGAGCAGAGAATTGCTGTGGTCCTGGTGGTGGATCAACTAGGTAGTAGTAGTGTAGTAGTAGCAACTTGAGTCTTGAAAATCAGAGACCCCACATGCGGGCAACTTGTCGGCTCTCAACCCATAAGTTACCATGATCGCCAATGAGCGTGGTATTCAGTACTGTAAATGAATGTTCTTTCTTTCCCCTATTAAGGAGAACATATCCCTCTGGAATTGAAGTGATTGCTGGTTACATGGGGTTTGCGATCATACCTTGCGATCAGTTCTCCAATTTGCTCTGCTCAGAACCGAAAACCTTAAAAGGAGACGCCAAGCCCTCCTCTGGAGTACGATGTAATTATGAACGCGGTTGGGGCGCGTCCAAACGCGTCCAAACGCGTTCTCCGCAGCCGATCCATTTGAGGCTTTGTGAGCTGTCAAGGCGGGTCTTCACAGCAACGCTGTTTGTCTTTGAGGTTTTATTTGATATCTCCTTCCCACACACTATTATCTAGGTATCTCTGGAATAAACTGGCCAGCAACATTGGTTCTCGATTCGATAACCTGCTTTGCGAAACAGCACTCGCCTCCGCTCACAGATCCTCCTCCGCGTGCGGAGGCAACATACCATGGCGAGTCCTAGCTTAAAGCGAGGAGCTGGTCACCTATCGACCCCAGCAGCCGACGCGAAAAAATCGAAGGCCAATGGTAGCATAACCTCTTTCTTCGGTGCACCAAAATCTAGCCCAACGGCCACCGCGACGACAAAGACAGCGGCCCCTGCCCGAGTTTCCTCAAGCTTCAACAAGCAGAAATGGGTGGCTACATTGACTGCCGAGCAGAAGGAGCTTCTCCAGCTTGAGATTGACACTATGGATGAGAGTTGGCTTGCGCATCTCAAGGAGGAAATTGTCAAACCCGAGTTTCTGGCGTTGAAACGGTTCCTCCAGAAAGAGAAGCAGTCGGCTACGGTCTTCCCTCCTGAGGAGGATATATATTCTTGGTGCGGCATCCTTGTACCTCAAACCCTCCTGTATGTCTAATGTACGTCTTCTAGGTCTCGTCATACTCCGCTACACAGCGTCAAGGTAGTCATCATCGGCCAGGACCCGTACCACAACTACAACCAGGCACACGGCCTAGCATTCTCAGTTCGCCCACCGACCCCTGCGCCCCCGTCCCTCGTCAATATATACCGTGGGATCACAAATGACTACCCATCATTTCAAATTCCTCCAAACAAGGGCGGCCTATTGACACCATGGGCAGAACGTGGTGTGTTGCTTCTCAACACTTCGCTCACCGTCCGAGCACACCAGGCGGCGAGCCATTCTAATAAGGGCTGGGAGCGACTGACCCAGAAGGCAATCGATATCGTAACACGTGTTCGGACCCGCGGGGTAGTTTTTATGGCCTGGGGTGCACACGCTGGAAAGCGGGTTACGGGCATCAATTCCGACAAACACTGTATCTTGCAATCTGTTCACCCGAGTCCGCTAAGTGTTCATAAAGGCTTTGTACGTATTAACTCGTTTACTGACAACGGGTGTTCCCGGGCTTTTTCCAGCTACTAACAGGATATTTAATATAGCTTCAAAACCAGCACTTCAAAAAGTGCAACGAGTGGCTGGCTGAGCGATACGGTTCCGACGGAGTCATTGACTGGAGTTTAACTGCTGCGAAAGAGAAGACATTTACAGCGCCTCTAGCGGTGGTTCAGAGCTCGTCAGTGGTAGTAAATAAATCGACAGCCTCGCCTTCGCAGGATGGGAACCGAACAGTGACCGAGTCGACAAAGGAGATCTTGGTTGCAACGAAGGCAAACACAAGCACGCAAGACGATGACGAGTTTGATGAAGACCTCGATGCACTGGAAGCGCTCGCCGCCGCCACCGATGAATCTTCATCTAAATCCTGATTAGTGTTACTCGATTTTCAATTGACGACACTGCGCTTGGGGCTTCATGAACTATCTACTTCGTCTCTCTATTTCTTGCCATGACGGCTCGGGTACATTTTCCTTAAAGGGACTGTTTCTGTTTCGCTTTTCGGTTATCATTTGCATTTCGGCTTTAGTATTCTAGATTGGGATGTTGACCTTGTTTGAGGTATTTTCTGTCCACAGGGGTTTTACATGGGTACCGAAGGCACGGCGTTGGCTTTTGCGATTTTAAATCAGAATCTCAACTTGTGCAACCTGCTCCATACTTGTAAAGAAGCCCTGTTTGAATCATACTTCTTGGATGCATTGATCAGAAAAGGCATATTGAATAGGACAAAGTTAATCATTTCGTTACATAGGGTAGGATACAAACTCATAATATCGGAGGATTGTCCGCGCTAACCGACATATAGAAATTACAATTCATCATGCTCGGGCTTCTCAGGAGCAGGCTCAGCCTCAGCTTCCTCAGCGGCATCATCCTTTTCCTCAGCAGTTTCCACAGGCTCAGCAATGAAGGCATCGATGCCGTACTTGCCGTGCTCCTTAACGAAGTTTGCAAGGTCCTCCACGGTGCGGGAACCAGAGTACTCAACTGGGGCATCCTTGGAGCCGGCAGGGAAGAGCTTAATGGTGGGGAATCCAGTGATGGAGTCCGGAACGTCGTTAGCGGTGGCGTCAATCTTGGCGATGGTGACCTTGGACTTGAATTCTTCGTTGCTGGCGTACAGTTGGGCCAGCTCCTCGTACTTCGGAGCAAGACTATAGAAATATTGTTAGCTGGTTAGATCTGACCCATGATTGAATCCGCAACTTACGCCTTGCAGTGCCCGCACCAGGGGGCGTAGAACTCAAGAAGGACATCCTTGTCGTTTTCAATCACAACGTCCTTGTAAGAATGGGCCACAACAACTGTGACAGCATCTTCTTGCGTTTCAGGGATGGGCTCAGACTTGATGCTGGGCTCGACCTTGCCGTCCAGAACGTCCTGAATAAACTTTCCAACGTCCTTAGCGGAAATTTCCTTGGACTGGTCATAGGGATACTTGGCATTTTTGGCGGGATCTTGGATAGCAAAGGCGGGGAACTGCTTGGGGTCGAGGTTGAGGTTTCCAGCGTGAGCACCAAATGCCTTGGCATCGATGGTTGCAATGTTGATAGAACCCTTGAGCTTCTCTGCGATGGGCTTGAATTCCTCGGCGAACTTGGTACGCTCCTCTTCGGTCTCAGCGAAGATGTAGGCCAAAGGAACTCCGGCCTAACATGATAGTTAGCATTCTGCAAGATGACGGGCTTCGGCCACGTACCGTGATATATCCAGAGTAAGTCTCGGGACCAACCTCACCCACGAGAGGAGTGCTGGCAGTCTTGACCCAACTGAGGAGGGCCTCAGGCTCGAGTGATCCTTCATAAGTAGCCTTCTTTTCGTCAAAATCCTTGTAGAGAACAACTGACGGTTGGCTCACGCCTTCGGCGCTGGCAATTGAAGCATCCTTGGCGGATCCGAACAAATAGTTGTCTCTCTGGCTTTCAGCGAAAGCAGTGTAAGCCTCATTGGAGGCCTTGTCATCTTCAGCGAAGTATCCAACAACAACAATCTTATCCAGAGTCTTAAATTCCTCGAGGTTCTCCTCGGTGACGGTGGAGACAGCGGGGAGGGACTGCTTCACCATATAAGAAACGATCCTGGAGCGCGCGCCGAGTCAGCATCCGAAAGTAAAGGCGTTGCAGAGGAAAAGAGTACTTACGCCTCTGCCTGTCGAGCTCCCTGATAGGGCTTCACGGAATCGGCGCCACGGAAAACCTTGAGTGTTGGGTAGCCCTCCACACCCTGCTCCCTGCAAATATCTTCCTCCGCAGTGCAGTCCACTTTGACAAGAGGAATGTTCTTTGCCTTTAGCTCAGTGGCGGCTTCCTCGTACTTGGGTGCCAGAGCCTTGCAGTGGCCACACCAGGGGGCGAAGAACTCGGCCAAGACCAGTTCATGCTCGGCAATGAAGTCGTTAAAGGTGTCCTTGGTCAGAGAGATAACGTCAGACTCTGCTTCCGCCGCCGGAGCCTCAGAAGAAGCGCAAACAATTCCAGCAGCTCCCAGCAGGGTCACAATCCAGGGAGCAAAGGACCGCATGTTGCCGGATTAGTGTTGGTGATAATGGGCTAAAGTATGAGAGTGCAAGCCGGCTGCACGGGTCAAAACCTTCCTGTAGCAAAAATGATTGGGGTGAACAAGGAAAGACAACAGAGAAGGGAAGGAAGAGTAAATAGCTCAGAACAGCTGAGGTGGCCAGTTATATAACTGCGGTGTCTGAAGGGGGAATGGATAATGTATGGGGGGAGAGTTAAGGCCAGTTTGCACTTCGCAAAATAAGCTGACTGGGCTGGGTCCGCCCACCTCGCAAGGGGCCAATCCACTCGATCGCTCATTAGTGGATTTGTGATACGCGCGCATCCATTCATCATTCTCAGTCTCTCCGCGCAGGGTGGTCCCTGCAGCTCTGTCCATCACAGCCTCTCTCCAAGCCCTGAATATCAAACTGTACAAGTGGCATGATTATGGCCAATCTACCAAAATTCCTATGCAGGAGTTTTTCTAAAAAATGGCTCTAGAATATGCACTATCCGATGGATGCTAGTAATGATCGATCGATCAGGTACCTGAAGGTTGTTGCGACCCTCATGTTCTCAGCACAGGTAGGCGTCCAGAGACTGGTAATCCAACAGTTGAACTTCTTATTGGGAAAAGGTTCCGTAGTCTTGCGCTTCTGGACTTTCAATCTCCTCCAGTTCGGCCGATAAAGCGATAGCATCCCGCTTTCCACGGTCCACATCCACCAGGAGCATCAAGGGCAGAGGTGAGAGAATAAGGACTGCAAGGAAAAAAAACGCCGGCCGTATCTCACCATAGTGGTCTGTTATGAATCCAACAATCGTCGGCCCAAAGATACTTGAACCCTTGTCAGTGATAGCATAGAGAGAGTAGAAAGATGCTTCGTATCCTGGAGGAATCAGTTCCCCAAAGAAGCTTCGGCAGTAGGACGAGAGACCTCCCATAACGAGGCCGTAAACAACGCCTAGTGGATACATTTCCCACGGCTGTTGAAGCCCTAGGTAGCCCAAGTTTTTGATCGCCGGGATAAACCCCAGCAGGCCATATATGGGCACAAGCTCGAACAGCAAAATACATGCGACGATGGTCTGAGAAGCCCGTAGGTTTAGCGTTCGCGATATATAGCTCCAAGAAAATGCCCCCAAAACTCCTGCTACCATCGTGATCACGTTGATCAAGCCGAGAGCAGCAGGCTGCATATTCAATTGCGTCTTGGCAAAGAGAACAGCGGTTCCGCTAACAGTGGCGATCGCGTCACTGAGGAGGAACCAGGACGCTAGAAACAATAGAATGTCCTTCAAATGCCGGGTCCGTATTGCGGTTCGGCCAAGGGATTTCCAGGCATACGCAATGTAACCAAGCCACGATCTGTCAGTCTTTCCGTCCTGGTCATGCAGTAGGGGGGGACCAGGCCGCGGACGTAGCCACAATGCTGCGGGTATCGTGAACTTTAGCCACCAGAGTCCTATCAAGAAAAGAACCAAGCGTAGAGAAAATGTGGTCTGGTGAGTTCTGATAACGACAAGAATGCAGATGCACTGTAGGATGACGGCACTGATGTAGCCAATCCCGATCCCATAGGATGAAATTTGTGTGGAAAGCGCCAATTCTTTTGATGTTTTCACCGGACTTGCCGCGTATTCAGTCGCTTCTGAGGTAGCACCATCAGTTTGGCCTGGCTGTAGAAGTGGCGTTCTCGCGCTGTTCTCATTAGGCGAATCTGTCTGCGTACCAAAAACGTAGCTATCATTATTCTCAAGTAGTAAAGGGTGATGCCGAACCAACAAGGGTAGGAAGGAGTTCAACAGAACAAAGGATGCTCCGAGACATGTATTGGCAATGATGGCAAGTAAACCGCCGATCAAATATACATTTGGTGTAACCGGTAGGAAAGACATCGTGGAGACGGAGCCTACTACGGCAAAAGCTACCAGTAGTGTCTTGCGGTAGCTTCCGTGGTCGGCAGCCCCCGACATCGAGATTATCAAAAATGCCTGGGCCAGCACACTCACCGAGAAAGTATACATAGCGAAGCTCGCAGTATTTATCTCGGCACCGAGAATGTAGACAACGCATTGGCTTGCACTAGTGGCGCTTGTGTTTATATTCGAGGCCCCTTGCAAAGACCCGGGGGAGTGCCATGTTGCGGTGCATGGAGTCATCTTGTCCGAGAACAAAACTCCATTTTCTCGAGCCATTTGCTCTAGAGTGATTGGGAGAAATGACCCTAGGAATTGTGAGACACATGATAGACGGAAAATAGCAAATTCCTTACCCATGGCGCACACCGTGAAGACTTCCGCAGCCCAGCCATAACTATACCACCCAGCAAGTTCCTTCTTACTCGTTGGCCTGGTATCGTCGCCCGGGTATTGTGGGCGAAGTAGGTTGGGCTCAGTCGCTTCATCGTCCTGCATGTTGAAAGGAAGTCGTGTCGGCCAGAGACTGCTCGTCACATAAGAGTTCGCACGGCTGTCTTCTCGCTTTGTTCGTTTTAGGTTCGGAACATAATCACTACTAGTACGCAGGAACATCGTTTCAGCATAAGCATGAATGGGCGCGAAAGTATGACATGAAATCAGGTAGCATACCACGGCACGCAATACGCACGAGCTTGAGTGAGAGCCGATATACAAGGCCAAAGTTTGTTTTCAATTGGAATGATAAACAAGTCTGATTGATAGTTTGATCCCAGTGATGTAATCGTATGGGTGCAGTGCGATGGAGTTGATTGCGCTGGTATAGCTACCAAAGAGCTGGCAGCGGGCGTAAACTTGAAAGCTCAATTATAGTTGGACCTAGAGTGGCAGGAATAACAATAAGAGAGAGGAAGGTTGGGCAGGGGATGTAATGAGCTTTGAAGGTTGGGGTAAGGTCAAGGCGATGAGAGGTGGTGACGCGCCTGGTCGAGACTCTGCGCCCGTGGGTTGAACACAGCGCTAGGCACCAAGGCACCAAGGCACCAAGGCACCACTTAACCGCAGCCACGAAGGCTGATCAGAGATCCTGTGTTCCATGCATTCAGTTGCATTATTATGTATCTTTCCATTATCGTCATTCCTTCCAGGTTCTGCACAACACACTGCAAGGCGCTTTTCTCAGTCTCTCCTCTAACCTCCTAAAACAGGCTATAACGGCTCTACCATTATGTGTTGAGCCATTCATCCCGCTGGGAACTTTGTCCATAACTTATTTCGACTCGCGCCCGACGTCCGCTCTTCCGATCTTTTCTCCATCTACTAGGCCAACCCGCACATATAATCTCTTCAATCCAGCGAGGCGCAAAACACCCTGAGCCGAGGAAGCCCTTTCCAGTCTGGCCCGTTACTTTCATATGCTCCTAGCCGAACCTACAACCAGACATAGCAATCAATCGCGCGCTCGCATTCGCAGAATAGGTCTCCAAACAACGCTCGAGAAACCGTCGACTTCTATCCGCTTTGCGCACTGACTATTGAGCTACATGGCGTCCCACTGAGGTCCATTACACAACAGAGGACATTCCCGGCTTCCCTCCCTGCCCTGGCGCGGCTTCTCAGCCTCAAGACAGCACCTACGCCAGGTCGCTCATCTCGTGCCGTGCAGGGGGTGAAGGAGGGAAGGGCTTGAGACTCTAGCCTTCTTACAGTCTTTGGACTATGCCAGGCATCGTTATGGAGCAGAACAACATTGGTGGACGGGGGCCGGACTTGCGGGATCAAATGAATGGCATCTCATCTACATCACTGAATACTGGCCAGCCTGAACATACTGCGGAGGCACCAAATGGGCTGCTGTATACCAACGGTATCCGAGCTAACAATGCAGATCAGAACGATGGGGCCAGTCGTTCGAAAATATTCTCATCCGCCGCCAGAGAGCCCCCCGAGTTAGAGCACATTACTCAAGGCTTCTTTCCCTTCTCGAAATTAGTCAACCGCGCCGTACAACAATGCTGGAATGACCTATCAGAAATGGTCGCTGAGCTCGCAGAAATTCAGATATCGTCTCAAGAACCCATTAATTCACTACTATCTACCAGTGGGAAACCTCCCGGGAACCAATCTCCAGAAAATGTGCGAAAAAAGCTGCGCGCGTTGGAGTTTGCACAGAATAAACGCGGTGACTTTATCAAGCTCCTTGTGCTCTCACAATGGAGCCGACAAGCCGCCGACGTCAGTAAATTGATCGATATCCAGAACTTCATCCGTGCGCAACACCAAGCTTATGCTGGTGCTTTACAATGGATGGGGGATATGAAGAGGGACCTTGTTCGAGCACAAGTCGCGAATCCTGATCTCAGAACAGCTCTGGAGGTGTTGTCAAAGGGTGAAATAGTCTCTATGCCAGACGTGAGTACTTTCCTCAAACAGGGTATGACCTTCGTCTAATTTTCGCTCCCTAGCTTGGCTACGGAACGCCGAAGCCTCTAACACCAAAGACCACTTTGAGAAAGCTGCGAAAGATTAACAGGATCATTAGCGCAAGGTTGGCATTGCATGAGAACATTCCTCTCCCTTTTCAGCAGTATCGAGTCCATGATGGCCGGGTGACATTCGTCGTACCTGGAGAATTTGAGCTTGATCTCTCTATAGGGGAGGAAGACGTCATATCTCAATTCTTCTTCGTCGATATTCGCTTGCTTTTTAAGCCCTCATCTTCGATTCCGGCCAACCGAATGTTTAGCGAGTTAGATCTCAAAATCAACAACACGCTCAGAAACAGCGGATTGATCGGGTGCTTCGACTGGCTGCATAGCCTAGTTCTAACGAATAAAATCAATATACTCACTAAGCAGGCTGCAGACTTGGCGAGGGGGCTCTGGTCGAATGTTTTGCGTATCGAGCTTTTGCATCGAACGTTGGTTCTCCAGTACTGGGCCTCTAAGCCGGGCTCAAAAAGCTGGTTAGAAATCGGCATTCAGCGCCGCGGCCGAATAGGGAGTACCAATGGCCAACAGTCGCCTTCTCTGGGCTTACGCTGGATGAGGGATGGACAAGAAATCCCCTCGGGAGATATCGAGTTTGATAAAAACAACCTCTCGGCCGAACGTCTCCTTCGAAGTGTCATTTCTCTACATATTTCTCATATTCTCTCCTCGGTCTTCGCGAATATCAGCGGGAAGGAGCTCTACTCGAGTGGTACATTGTCCTTGCGTGCTCATTTAAGCAAGACTGAGCCTGGTGACTGCCAGCTTAATGTTCAACTTACAGCATCCCGGCGCCTTCGAGTTGCGATTGAGCCAATGTCAGGGGCGATCATCTTAGCTGCTACGCCAAATACACTAGAGCGAATTGATACTGATCGCAATGTTGACCGACCGACTATTGATGATATTGTCGCTCGTGTCGGACGGCTTCGCTGTGCTGCTGCAATCGAGGAAGTCGAGTCGAAAGTCAAGATGCTTGGCTTTGAATCTCTCAGCCCGAAGAAAGTCAAAGTTGATCCCCGAAGGATATTCTCGGCCAGTGTTTTACGGTTCTCGTTTTTTGGGCATCGCCTTTGGGAGCGTGACTGGGTGCTCGCCGCAACAAGTAGTATGGATGGCGACAACTGGTGGGTCGTTCAAGCTACTACGCAGGTTGACCCCATTGGCAGTACTGCACAGGCTATTTGCAGCGCCCTATTGCCCTTGCGGGACACGGGCTATTCGTCACTAGCCGACCTTGGCCATTGCCTATCAGGCACCCTGGCGATATATGCCATTGCTCGTTTCTTGGAAAGCCTACAGGTTGTGAGGTTCTTTCCGCCTTTAGAGAAGCTCAAGTTTGGTTCAAGCCTTCAGGTGCCAGATCTTATGATTCGATATGAAGCATCCGAATTGCCAGAAGCACTTCAAATGGCTGTGCCCTCCGGTTTCAGAAAGAAAACGTTCATCAAAAACACGGTCCGATTGTCTTTCCATGGAGTGGATCGGCACAGCGATGCGTCGATGATGGTTGTGTATGGCAATCTATGTACCCCATCCCGGAGCTTCAGCGCCTTGATCCCGAAAGATGATCTGTCGCTGGCCTTCCCAAAAGCGGGTACAGGCTTTGCACTTCGTCTGCTTGCATCGCCCGGTTATCCCATCATTCTCACTCTTCTCGAACGCCTACAGAGGTTGGAGTGCGTGCTATCCATCTACGAGACTCTTCAACGCAAAAGGATAGAGACTCGTTCTTTATCACTGTCACGCGTTGATTTTACGTATGGGCCGAACAGAGATCTTTCTGCTCGCCTTGACATTAGCACATCCGGACCTTTGCCTTCCACAGAACTTGACCCAGTTAGAATCGCTTCTAAGACGAATCGCTTGTTCCAACTTCGCCTGGGCATACAGTTTAATCACCTCAATCCTCATCGCAGGATACAGGGTCCCCTAGCGTCCAATCTGAATCGCCCCAGCGCCGATGCAGGCCTGGACACGATGGTAGAACTACTGTCCTTCACGCTGCCGCTGATGCGGGCCCTTGACAAAATCATGGCTAATCCCACGAAGAATGAGCCATTGAAGTTGCACGTCATTGTGCGCACTGCAAAGTCTTTTCAACTCCACTACCCACTTGAAGATTGCCGATTTCAACTAATAGCCCATCAACACCAAAGCCGACCGGTATGGGTTTTTAAGGATATTTCTACTGCTCAAAATACAGCTGGTGGAAACTCAACCAGCCAGAAGCTGCAAGATAGTCTGTATAATTCCAAAGGCGACGGTTGGAGGGGACTGGGCAACGGCATCGTGGCAGAACCTGATCGTGTTGGCAACCTTCTAGAAGACCTCGATAAATGCCTCGCTCTTATTAGGGCTGATCTGGCATTGAAATCTTCAGATACGAAACCTTCCCATGAGGCTCCTCCAGCGACGAACGACCAGCCCCACATCAAAGCACAACAACCCAAGCAAGCAGAGGCAAACCAGGGGCCTGGCAATAGAAACGCACCACAAAAATCGGATATCATCATGATTGATTAGGCGATGCATTCCTCTCTTGTCAGATACCGTCCAGCTAAGAAACACGCTTCCCGTCCTATCACTCCGTCCTCCCTTCCCCTGCGGTGGGCTATGCTTTGCGTTTAGCGGGTTTGACTTCAGCGACTATTGTGTTCCTTTCGGAGGTTGGCTGTGTGTATTTTAATCATACCTACCAGGTGTGAGCGCCTATAGACGATCGCTCACTGTACTTCAAATATTCAAAGTGGATTACCTGTTAAATAGATACAACATACTAAAAGATCTAATCTTTGTGCCAGTACTTACGTTCAACTCCATACCGTCGACTCGGTGCTCTCGCGATTAGAAAGGCGAGCGAAACTACCTCTATTATGATATGCAGCTAATCCTAACATTCAGTCATATGCATTGATGATATGCTCCTTCCACTAGACCCCTCTAAAAGCGATCCTCCTTCACGCGGCCACGGTTCTTCAGTATGTCATACTCAATCCACGTCATGGCCGATAAATCTCCATCTGGAATAAACTTCCCTGGATTCATAGCATGGCATCCCTCATACGTCACACAAAACGGCGCAATCTCAGAGTCTGCCAGGATGAATGCGGTGGGAAGGGGGTATAGCTGCAGAGCCGATGCGTAGTCCCACAAAACAGGACGTAATGATTGCGGGAAAGGAGACATGGTACCTTGGTCTAAAACTGTCTTGACAAGCTTGCGAGCCGACTGCACCATGGACGGATAGGCTTGATTGGATTTGTTGCCGATGCTCTGTTGCTCTAGCGCCTGCATGCGATCGTCTCCTTCGAGATCGAGACCTGCTGTGGCATTGCGACTTGGAGCAGCGTCTTCCATTTCTGTTGTTTCACTGTCGCCAACGCTCACTGCGCTGCGTCTAAGTCGGCCAGAGATATCGTCGCGGAGTATAGCAATGTCGTGAACAGGGCCGAACAATGAAATACGGGATGGGTTGCTCGTCCAGATAACCTCCCCTGGAGGCTCTGATATTTGGTTCCGGTCCAACTGAGAGTTCGCGTTTGCGAATGCACGTTTGATCCGGGAAGTAAATAGATCGGGGACTGCGTGGCGGGGAATTGCCGAAGATGCTCCAGCTGAGAAAGCAGAAGACCATGGATCGTTGTCGCCAGGTACGAAGATAAACGTGGAGCGCTGTAGCAACGAAGGGAAATCAGATAAGACGAGGGCGAGCATGTCGAAACACTCCTTGTACTCGATACTTCCGCCTTGACCGCCGCCGTTGATTATAGCTTTTTGGACGAAATTCCCAATGAGGACAAAGATCACAGGGCGATCCTGCAAGGGCATTTCGTTGTATTGGCCGAAGAGCTTCTTCAACGCATCCAGAGTCTTCATGTTGTCAAGATTCACCTCTCCCATAATAACGATCTTAAGGCGACGATGTAGCTCCATCCCATCGTGAACCTCTCGCAAACTTCGCGTTTGGATTTGCCTCATTCGAGACCCTCGGGCACGTTCACTCCCAACTCCCAAGAAGTCTACCCATCCAAAACCCCCGCTCGAGCTGATATCCTGACTCTTTTCATGGATATTCATCCCAAGCGATGTATCTCGGCGCTCACAGGGAGGTCCACATATAGAGACACCAACGAATCTACCGCCTATTGCACCTCCAACTCCCGTATTTCCGCCCAAAGCTGAGCCTCTGACGTTGTCCTCCTCTTCGTATACTCCGTCGACAAGTACAAACATGCCTGGCGAAAGCCAGGCGCCGTTTTCAGGAATCATTTGAGCGTGACTTAGGTCTAGAACAATGCTGCCCGTCAAATCGGTGAGTGCCAATTCGCCGGTAGGGGATGTAGAAAGCAACCCAAGCAGCAGGTGAGATGTACCACTTCTGCCGAGTAGGTTTGCAACAGGCGTCAACCGGTACGCCTGGCTCCTGGCGAACGAGGAGCCGGACCGCCGCAACGCAGGAATGCCGCCAGCGGCCAGTGAAACCTGAAATGATTCATTTCGTAGTAGGCGCTGATGTACAATGTTATATCGGTCTCGGAATAGAGTTGTCTTCTGAGAAGGGTTAGGGAATAGAGAAGGTTTGAACTTTATAACCTCAAAATGCTTCTTCTCAGCATTGTAGGTCAGCCTTGGAGTCTCGAATGCTTCAATGACTTTAACCCAATGCCTGGGGTGGGCCAATGTATCTTCTGACTCGTCCACCTCGTTGTCGTCCGATACCATCGAATTGGAGGGGTTTAGAGTGGGGATTGTTTTCCCTGATCCTTCTCTCGGAGTGAGTCTTGGATCAACTATTCGGCCGCCACTCATATTTCCTTCCAATGTTTGCAAAATGGCTTTCAGCGAGGCTCCTTTACCCTCCTCAACGATGACACCACCCCCAGCCTTCCTCCAGCTCTTGGCTACCTCGTCGAGCACGCGCTCCGCAAGACCTTCTTCGCGCCATCCTGAGCCACAATTCTTGCCAACAAATGCTGCGAGGGACTGAAGTGCCGGTGATGACAGTGTCAGATTGTGCTTCCTGGTGAATGTACGGAATGCGACAGGCCGAAGTGTGGCGGCAGGGAGGAGGATGGGAAGTACAGATGCTCGGGTTGCAATTGATGTGAGCTTGTTTAACCGTATAGGATGAGCAGGCGTGCCAAATGCTGGCGATGACGAAGGAACTGGATCTGAGTTCATCGTTGCGTGGAGCTGTTGATCTACTTAACAGTCGATCTGGTTCATACTTGAAAGGACTCGATAGCCCTCGTTTCACCTTGTTAGGAAGAGAGAGGAGGTCAGATAGAGTCGGTGAATTGTAAATAGACTTGATAACATACGCAAACTTGATCCACTCAATAACCCAAAGAACCAATGTAGATTGATCGTCTCGTCTATTCAACAAGTTGTCTTGAGGAGACCTCAGCTTAGTGGACGCGTGAGTGAAGCGCGCCACAGCCGCAAAACACGCGTCTGCGCCGGAAGGAAATTTAACCTCTTTTGAATGCTTGCGTTCGTTTGGTCCTTGACCAGGCTTTTCTTCAACATCTCTCCTACCCATCAAACCCGCCACTCTAAGCTGTGGATTTCTCTTCAGTTTGACCATCTATTTTTTCTTTCGAGGTCTTCGTCAAATCCTTCACATTTTCCGTCTCAAAATACCGGAGTCGAACACCCGCAAACGCTGTGAACCATGGATGCGCAAGGCGTCAACGAAGCCAGCGCATCCCCAGGTGTGGCCGCTGAAGGTACCAGAGAGCAGCTGGATGCTTTGATGAAAAGAGCTGCCGCGAAAGATCTTATTAAAGACTACAATGCCGCTGCGGAGCTGTACTCCGAAGCTACCGAGCTTCAGGCAAAGCTGAATGGAGAAATGTCGCTAGACAACGCGGACTTATTGTTTGCTTATGGCAAAGCCCTGTATAACGTCGCTATCAGCAAGAGTGATGTTCTTGGCTCTAAAGTAGCAGGCAAGGCGCAGACGGACTCAGCAGACCAGCCCACTTCGCCCGCTCCGATTGCCGACAACCTTATTAAAAACGTCGTTTCCTCGAGCGGCGCAAAGAGGGAGGCTAAGGCCCAGAAAGAGCAGTCACAAGAAAACGCCAAAAAACCACTCTTCCAATTCATGGGTGACGAGAACTTTGACACGGATTCGGATGGAGAGGACGAGGACAATGCCGCCGAAGAAGAAGATGAAGAAGACGATGATTTTGAAAACGCCTTCGAAGTCCTGGACTTGGCTCGAATTCTCTATCATAAGAAGCTTGAAGCAGCAGAAGACCAAACTGGAAAGGGCAAATCCACAGAACTTACCCCTAGGTTGAAGGACATCAAGGAGCATCTAGCTGATACATACGACCTTCAGGCCGAAATCTCACTAGAGGCCGAGAGGTTCACAGACGCAGTTGCAGATCTGAGGTCTGCACTTGAACTTAGGCAGGCTCTGTTCCCGATGGAGGACCCAGCAATTGCCGAATGCCACTACAAGCTATCTCTAGCTCTAGAGTTCGGGGCTGTCAAGCATGATGAGGATTCAGCAGATGGTTCTAAGCCCGCTCTAGTTGATGAAGGAATGAGAATGGAGGCAGTGACTCAAATGGAAAAGGCTATCGAAAGTTGCCATGCCAGAGTGTCTCAGGAGCAAAAGAAACTGGATAGCGATGACACGCTGGATGAAGACAAGCGAACAGCACTGAAGCGCAGAATCACCAACGTAAAGGAAATCGTGTCCGACATGGAGCAGAGGGTAAGTTTCTTTCCACTCAGCCTTTCTTTTTATTTGGTCCGACTGGCTTAATTGCATGTGTAGCTGCTTGATTTACGTCGTCCACCTGTATCTGTCGAGCAGGGAATCGAAGAGCAGAGCGAAAGCATGCTCAAGGGAATATTGGGACAAATTATTGGTCAGCCCGACAGTGAGAAGCAGACCTTGCTCGATGCTGCGTCAAAAAATGCCAATGACCTTTCCGCTTTCGTTAAGCGGAAACCTGCCGGCAAGTCGTTGCAGCCCAGCACCGCTGCTCCCAAACGTGCAGTCGAGGAGAAAGAGGATAGTGAATCCAAGCGGGTTCGGGTGGACAACGAATAAACCTTGATGCTAAAAGTCTCTTGTTGCTAAGTATACCCAAATGTTAGTGCTGTAAAATAGGCGTTTATCTCTCCTTTTGCCGTATCTATGGTTGTAGATGTGAGTTCAGCCTCGGGGATGATGATCTTGATCCTAGTGAATGAGATTATGGAACCAAATGTGCATCATGCGAAGATAGCCTCTCTCGTATCCCCTGAGTATTATCACTAAAACTAGGTAAGAGGCGCAATAGGCCAATGCAATGCATGGTATAAGTTGGTGATAAACATGACATCAAACCGACGAGCCGTCGCCCTGTAAAGTAAGATTGGACAGACCTCAAGGCTCATGAGCAATAAGTGATCCCCGAGGAAGAAGGATGATTTCGACCAAGTTTCCGATCCCTCCGCCGGACCGCTAGTCCGGGGCTCCATATTCCGCTGAACAAATCCTCACACTCATCCTCGTCCTGGCTATCAAACTCAATGTCGTCCAAGGCTGTTTTCGATGCCGCCACTCCTCTCGGTTTCGCAGATGGGGCAGATGACCTCTTCGTATCGGCACCATAAGATGCCGAATCCCAGGCAGCCGTCGTCATGACTTTTCTCGTCTCCAGTATGAACTTGCCAACCTTATACTTCTGTGAATCCTCTTCCGCGCTAATGTACTTCCAGCCAAGGACACTCCCACAGAATGCGCAAGTGATATCGCTAACTGTATGTGCGCCTGTAACTAGGTTGCGAGACACTGGGGCCTGGAGTATCGTGTTTGGAAGGGAGTCTGCTGGGTTGGTCAGCGCGTTGACCGGAGATTGCGCAGACACAAGGTAAGCACGGCCATGGCGGCCGGTGAATCCCTTGCTAATGATTTGAGAGGACAAGCAGAGATGAGCGGCACAGTTCGAGCAGCGTATGCATGAGGTATGGCCCTTCAGAAGCTTATGTCTGGTAGACCCGTCTCTCAAAAGCCCGGCTTCGAGACTTCTGGGGGTAGTTGACTCCCCCGCATCTTGCTTTTGGGGGTGAAAGATTGATGGCGGCAGCAGGAACTTCGGGAACATGGAGGGCTGTCGCTTACAGCCGTTCTCTAAAGCTTATACCAGGCGTCGCACAAGTAAAATGGATGGTTCAGAGCGCGAGGATATTAATCAACTTTGGCGGTTGCTTTTAAGGTGAGTGATCTGTCGGGGAGAGAGTGGATCCATTCTTGATAATAATCTGCGGAGTACGATGCACTGTTGCATGACTGGAGTCTTAGAATCATCATATGACAAAAGAGAGAGCGCTCCTGCGCCCTCAAAGCCACACGATATCTTCTTAGGTCGCACTGGACCTACCAAAGCTGAAGAAGAGGAGTCTCGGCCATTTGATTCCAAACTCTGACGAAATCCGTCTCTCCTTTACGCTGACGTCAGGTCGAGCCACCGATAAGATTTGGAGTGACCGATAAGTGGAAGCTTTCCCAGAATTCCAGCAGCCAGGGACGCTGCAGACACTAAGTACAATGCACAGTTGGTAGATATATCAAAGTGTGAAGTTTCGTAAGCTGATCATGGTAGAAAAGCCAATTTTTTGTCAAAATAACATATCCTCTCACATCTCATATTGAGTACTCATGAAAAGAGGTGTCACCCAAAAGTTAGGCAGAAGCAGCAGAAGCAAAAAGGAAATAAAGAAACGAAAAAAAAAAAGAGGAAAGATTCGCCAATGGAATAATGCAAGTGAAGTGGTTAAGCCTGGTAGGCTAATCAAACTTCAGAGCTTAGAAAGAGCCATTTGGCGCTTATCGGGTTATCACGAAGACAGCCTTTAGTGTCCCATGGTTTCAAGGTGGTCAGGCCAAACCCACACCACCCAAGATTCCTTGTGAGTTCAATTTCAGCACCATCTCGTAATCGAGGGACACACGCAACTATTTGCGAGCAGCCAAAGGCTGGAACGGAAGCTAGCTCAAACAATGCGATCAGCCTAGAAAAGGTTAGTTTTATGGCAGGTGTTATTCAAGGTAGCATACCCCGATTTCAATCCGTGGCCGAGTGACGTTTCCTCAAAGAAGACAAACAATGTCCGTTCGCCGCCTGACGTCGCTACGAATCCTCGGTAGATAGTATCATTGGTATAGTCCATCACTTCAACCCATCTCTGGATTCGTCCATTGTCGAAGCTGGTGCCATTTGACCAACGTTGGGACGCATCTATCCCAAGTGACTCTTGCCTCGCCAATCTCCTCTCACCACGGAAAATTGCAGACAATTTGTCACAGAAGAGCCTCTCACACTCTCCCGGGATAGTATGCGTTGCCTCCACTCTCTGTTCCAGTAGATTACCAACTGGATAACTGCTTCCGGCGGAAGTCAGCGATATTTCGAGGGGAGGGCTTGAATAGGTAGTTTTAGACCCTGAGGGGACCTCAGGGATACCACTGTACTCCTAATGGGAGCTCAAACGTTAGTAGACCATACTTGACCAGCGATGAACTCGAATCCTTGCCTGATTACTTACCGGCACCCATGGTAGTGCAGTAGTGAAAGCCATTGACGACTGGAGCAGAAGTGTCAACACTGTAGCAGCTGGCAAGAACGGTGGTCTGATGTTCTGTGTCGAATTGTCGTAGATTACTTGATGTACTACTGTTCTGATTCATAAACCTAGCCATGGTGGAGATCGAATTTCGACTGTGGCACGAGCTGCTGGGTGTTATAGTAGTAGCTGATAGCGGTGATGTATTCAACGACGAGGCGTTCCTATTCAAAGACGAGGATTTCCTATCTAGCGAGAATGATGAAGTCGGAATAAGCGGACCGGTGGAGAAACGAACGCTTTATCAGTCCTTGACACAATTTGATGAAACGAGGTTGAATCAACAAGCTTCGAGGAGGTTCTCAGTGAGAATGGCGATGAGTGAGGTGGCACCGCTCTTTCCAGACTGTCATCTGATCAAGATATTATTGCCTCAGGCAACAAGGCACCCCGAATCTACTTTTTGCGCACAACGTCAAAATCATAGCATAGTAGTATTGAATCGCTAGTGTTCTAGGAACAAAATGCTATTTACAAGTATATGGATACATTAATCGTGCGCGCACAATTTAAACATGCGATTAAAATCGCGGAGAGCCACCGACTCTTCTGGATGCTGAAAGGCAGCCAACGACAGGCTTGACGTAGCCTCCAAAGCTCAGTCGGATCATCATGCAGGAGTATTTAGAGTTCTCGATAATCGCTTGGTCTTACTCTTCGGTGTCTGGCTTGATGTCGCTGAGGATTTACGGGCTGGCGGAAATACGGAGAATCCTCCTCGCGGGAAAAGGGTGTGCTGAATGTTGTTCGCTGTTGGTTGGAAAAATTGCCAGCCCCTGCCCCTTGCCCAAACCCAGCATTGTTATTCTGTGCCATTGGCCCGGGCATTTGAGGCATCGAAAAGATGTTCATTGAGGGCTCCCCATTACCTGTGAACGCAGCGGGTCCACTGAAGCCATTGAGTGCCGCTCCGTTAACGCGATTATTATACATCCCGTTCTGGAGCGCATCGAAGTTCATCATGTTCATTGGATTCCAGGTCGGGTCCATATTAGGCGGGAAACCGTTGGGAGGGAATGCCATGGGGTTAATGAACCCCATTCCTTCGCCAAATCCATTTGGAGGGAAAGCCATCCCAGGAAAGCCTACGGGCGGCATGAACCCAGGCATCCCAAAAGGCATCTGTTGGCTGAAGGGCGGTACCTGATGGCCCGCTGAGTCCTCCTTCGTTTGCGGTTGCGATGTCTCAGCTGACGGTTGGCTCTCATCCGATTTCGGTTTCTTCAAAGACGAGTCGGGCGTTGAGTTGCCAGTCATTGCATCAACAGGAGGCTCTTCGGCAGGCCTTTTCTTCGAATTGGTCGTCGACGACGGCGAACCGCCTTTTCTTTCCCTGGAGTCGCCGTTGGGATCGGATGCCCTGTTGCCGAGCTGGTCGTCTTGCGGCGTCTGCTGTTTCTCCTTCTCCTTCTTTGAATCTGCTTTTTCGGCCTCGTATGCTTTTATCTTTGAAGCAGCTTCATCATCGGCAGTGAGATTATCAAGTAGGACGCCCTCTGTCCCACAGCCAGGGCATACGAAATCGCTCTCAATCAATGCATTTGTTATACAGTCATTGCAGTAAGTTTTGTGACAGCAGGGTGTTTTTGTGGGTTCTAAGAACATCCGCTTGTCAATCGGGCACTCTAACCCACGGGCTTGTAGTTCCCTGCTTTGTTCTGCTGCTGCCGCTTCAGCTGCAGCGGCTGCGGTTGCTTTGACTTTCTCTTGATACAATTCCCAGGCCGCATTATCGGGTTTAGTAATGATAAAGTCGCCATCAGCATTGACCATAACGCCAGTGTTGCGGAGGTCCTCGCTGGACCCGTCGAGCAGGAGGGATTCTGGCTTCTCAACCTTTGTTTGTAGAGACCGAGGTATACCAGTCGACCGTTTCACCCTGTACTTGCCGTCAAACTTCGGGTCATTATTCGTTGGGCATGCTTGAATCCAGTGGCCTATGATACAGCATGTCAATATCCTATAAGCGGTTTTGAGGTTCAATATTGGACGTACCCTTCTCGCGACAGCGATAACAAAGATACCCTGGCGGAGGGGGATGGTCTGGGATGTTTAGAGGCTTGCCTCTGCCGCGACCAAAGGGAACGGGCGTAGCACTATACCCATTCATCAGCATGAGAGTCCATCGGGAAGAATAGTGTATACATACTTGGCCATCTCTTGTTGTTGCTCTCGCCATTGGTTCGCCTGAAGATTAAAAAGTGCGTTGATTTTCTCCTCTTCCGTCTGGGCATTATTCAGTTCTTGAACGCCATTGCCGGCCGGTTGGGTGGAACTGGGTGCCCGGTTTAACACCGACTGGTCGCTGCGAGGGGCACTGCGGGAATGAACCGGCATCTTCCCGGACACGTAACGAGCAGCACCTCCTTTCCCTGGCCGTGATGCAGGAAGTCTTCGGGCAATGACAGATGTAGAGCGCGGTATGACGCTGGTGTCATCGTCGTATTCTGAAACAGTCAGAGCGTTAGCTTAGGGCAAGTATGAACAAACAAATGCAGTGACAAAGTCGTGGGCGTCTCACCTTCGCCAGTATCTTCGTTATAGATGGAAAGCTCAAAATCAGTCCCGTCACCGAGTCTACTTTGATTGATGATTTCCCGCTTCAATTCGAAGACAGAGATACCGGTGCCATCAAAAGTGACCCTTGAGGGTTCTCTTTGAGACTTGAACTTGAAGTGAACAGAGGATGACATTGTATTGAATTGAATGTCCAATGGATGTGTGAAGTAATTAGATCAAGCTTAAGCGGTTTAACCACTTTCACAGATGAAGGATACAGGTAAAGCAGGTCGAAACAGCAGAAACAAATGTTAAGAGGGTAGGGTAGCAAATAAAAGTTGCGATCAATGGCACAAAGGGGAAACTCTGTATAAAACTTCTGACATCAAAGTCTTAGATGTGGCGATGATATTGCTTGAACTGGTAAAACAAAAGAGCTTGTTTCACTGGTGCTGGCGCAGGGAGGTCCAGATCACTGCATACAAACAAGGAAATTGCAGTCGTTCGGTACGATTGCAAAACAAGCAGCAAATCTGTGGCGTTGAGGTCTGAACTGCAGTGATTGTCCAGAGACGTCCTTCGGCCAAACGAGTAGCCCTTGATCCCGTAAACCAGCCGGGTATATACGACAGCGCCTCGATCCTGTGGCCGAGATAAATATACCAACAAGGAGGTGCGAAAGATCGGTCCTCGAAAGATATTGGAGAAGTGGGGAGGAAACAGAATTGAAAATGGGCCAGGAGAGGCCTACGGCTGTCTTCAGGAGTGGTACGAGGGAAATGACACAGAAGAGATGTAATCGAACCGTCAGGACTGGCAGGAGATTATGAACTTGAGGTCGATTGCATATTTCGACAAGGCGCAGTACACAGACCAAAAGGGTCCTCCTTGATGAATGAAGAGTAACAGTTGTTCTTTGTTGAGATCGTGCGGAAGGCGTGTGGACAATAGTGGCAAGGCTACATCATGTGACACCATTAGGCTGATTGAGATTCAAGAAACAGCTCAAACAATGCGCCCACTTCCATTCCGTGTTGTACCAGCAGTACCCAAAGCACAAAGGCAGTAGTCTTTGGACTATGGTACTGATCAAGAACCCACATGATACTTTATATAAATCAAGCCTTGATCCCTCTTTAATCTTTCTTTTGTACGCAACCAGCATGCTGGCCGGATCCCCCCTCTTTCCGCCTTTGAGTCTCAGAAAAGAAAAGTCTTAGTATGAGTCAGCCCCTCTTATCCCACTTCGGTGGGGTTAGTTGGAAAGATATCATGGCACGGTACCGAGTCATATAAAAGTCGAGAACAAGCCATCGGGTTTCGACATTTGTGTTTTACTATACTTCTCCTTGGTCACCACTGTTGTGACCGGAATTGAACAATTGCCACTATGCCCACTGTCCATTTGCTCGACTACGTCGCTGGAAATGTGCGCTCCCTGGTCAACGCTATTAACAAAGTAGGATATGATGTTGAGTGGGTGAAATCACCCAGTGATTTGAAGGATGTCGAGGTATGAACATTTCTGGCTGCTTGGGATGCTCTTTGTTCTTTTTCTCCATTGAATGTTCCACTAATGCAGAAATCTTCAGACACTCATTCTACCGGGAGTTGGTCATTTCGGCCATTGTCTTTCTCAACTTTCGAGCGGCGGTTACCTAGAACCCATTAGACAACACATAGCCTCGGGAAAGCCATTTATGGGCATTTGCGTTGGTATACAGGCTCTCTTTGAGGGCTCCGAGGAAGACGCAAACGTTCCTGGCCTTGGAGTCGTCCCAGTGAAGATGCAAAAGTTCAACGCGAAAACGAAGAGTGTCCCTCATATCGGCTGGAATTCTGCAACTAATACGCGGATCAGTTCTTCTGGAGGCCAGAGTTTTTACGGTCTCAATCCAAGCAGCAAGTACTATTACGTTCATTCTTATGCTGCGCTATACGAACCGGGCGTCCTCGAGCGCGACGGCTGGTTAGTTGCTACAGCAAAGTATGGGGAGGAAACGTTTATTGGCGCGATTGCGAGGGACAATATCTTCGCCACTCAGTTCCATCCCGAAAAGAGTGGACAGGCCGGTCTGCGAACCCTCCGCGCCTTCTTGAACGGTGATAAATTGCAAACCCTCGCATCAGATGATTCGAGTCGTACGGAAGAAAAGAATGGACTTACTCGCCGGATCATTGCTTGCCTCGATGTCCGCACAAACGACGCTGGCGACCTTGTCGTCACGAAGGGCGATCAGTACGATGTTCGGGAAAAGGATGGTGCAGATGCAGGAGGCCAGGTGAGAAACCTAGGGAAACCCGTGGACATGGCAAAGAAATATTATGAGCAAGGGGCCGACGAGGTCACGTTTCTGAACATCACGTCCTTCAGAAATTGCCCGGTGGCTGATCTCCCGATGCTTGAAATCTTGAGGAGAACATCAGAGACCGTCTTCGTGCCTTTGACGATCGGGGGCGGCATCAGGGATACTGTGGATACAGATGGCACTCACATACCGGCGCTCGACGTGGCGACAATGTATTTCAAGTCAGGGGCTGACAAAGTCAGCATCGGCTCGGATGCTGTTATCGCCGCCGAAGAGTTTTATGAAGCTGGCGAGGTTCTTTCCGGCAAGACGGCTATTGAAACTATCTCAAAAGCTTATGGTAATCAGGCTGTCGTTGTAAGCGTTGACCCGAAACGCGTATATGTGACCAAGCCAGAGGATACAACACACCATACAATTGAAACAAAACACCCCAATGCTGCTGGGCAAACTTTCTGCTGGTATCAGTGCACCATCAAGGGTGGTCGGGAGACGCGTGACTTGGATGTTTGTCAATTGGTGAAAGCTGTGGAAGTCATGGGGGCCGGAGAGATCTTGCTGAACTGCATCGACAAGGACGGAAGCAACAGCGGGTTCGATCTAGAGCTCATAAACCTCGTCAAGGCTGCGACAACGATACCGGTCATTGCTTCCAGCGGAGCAGGCGTGCCCAAGCACTTTGAGGAAGTGTTCGAACAGACAACGACCGATGCCGCTTTGGGTGCTGGAATGGTACGTATATTATCTATCCTTGTCATCACCACAAGACTAACGGGGTCATAGTTCCATCGTGGTGAGTATACCGTTGGTGACGTGAAAAATTACCTCGGTAGCAAAGACTTCCTAGTCAGGCGGTTCGAATCTGATATCTGAGCGGACAACCTCCTGTATAGAAATCTGCATCCTCGCCCGGACGTAGTGATGATATATTATAATGGGAGCTTCAAGATCGGATACAGTCTTAATGGGGCACTGTCACAAAGTGGTCGGCCAAAAGTAAACCTTGACAGGAAGTGACTCTAGGCGCAGGATAATGCATACCTTACCTTGGATGCTACTATACTAACGCTCAATCCGGTAGTTAAAGTAAATCTTCGGGGCACTTTCGAACATGGTTGGCAGATATTCAGCCAGATCCATTTTATGCCGGCTTACTTCGCCCTGGCGTAAGTTACTTGCATCTCCTCACTTGCTATCAGGGTTTTCCTCGATCATTGAACGTCGAATTCCCATTTATTTCCCTTCTGGGTCTTCGAGGTAGATGAGACCATTCCGAGGCTACAGGCTGTCAGCATCGGCTAGTGCCAGGCAAATATTGGGCCTCCTTACGGGAGAAAACTGTCTTAAACGTATGCCTGCCGCTTCAAGAATTGCCGCACTCTATTCAATGTCAGTTTGCGTTCACTCGAACGTCCTCTCGAGAGTGTCAAAAGTGACTCACATCCTTATCCATATTATAGCCTTGCGAGTACACGACCTCCGAAATTCCAACCTGTGCAATCTTGACAGTACAAGTCAGGCAAGGGCATCTTCGTTCGGTAAATTAGCCTATGTGCGTTGGTTCAATGAAAGGCATACTCTTACGTGTCGCAATACAAAATTGAGCCTTCTCGTATGCGCTCCCTCCCCGCCTCCAGCAAGGCGTTTTCTTCAGCATGGAGGCAAAGGCACGTCGACAGGCCAACTCCTCCTCCCTCACCACGGTTGCATCTCGGGCCTAGCAGAATATGAATATGTTATCTTCCTCACTACTTCAAAGGGGTCATACATCCACCCTCGTTGCAGTTTTGTAGGTGCCGAGGGGTTCCATTATAGCCGGTACTGATAACGCGGCGTTCTCTGACAAGAACGCAACCTACTCGGCGTTTCATGCAGTTACTTCGTTGTGCGGCAAGAGACGCGAGTTCCATGAAGTACTGATCCCAATTTGGGCGTAGGCGTTGTTCATCGGCTAGATTGAGCGCCTTTAGAGCGGCGTGTAGCTCATCCAGGGACGATGATGAGTTAAACAGGCGGAGTTGCGCTCGGTCGGTGAGGACTGCACGACCGACATTTTTCTCGTAGAGTTGCTTGTCATTCCAGAGAACGAATTCCTCGAGGTGCGGGGCTTCGAGTTGGTTTTTTTCACATCTCGAGCAAGGATCAGCAAGCCCTTTCACTCAACGGCTGGAACGGTATGCTGTAATTACTCACCTTTCCGCGAAGCGCTTCCATCGCAGGCTGACCGGTGCATCGACGCTCACCAGGAGGAAAAAAGGGCGCTGCAGGAAACGGTCAAGGGTCGCAACATTCCAGCTGTGTGTGGTGACCCAGTGTTCTTGCCATCTCTTCGTAGCGAAGTCGAGAAGGGATTCGGCAGTATCAAACTCCAACCGCGAATCCTGATTAATTGTAAGGTTTATGTGCTGTAGCCGGGGATCACGGGCGGTATGGGAGACGCCGTTGTTCTTCAATTCGAGAAGTCGGAAGCCTTGGTGTTGGATTAAATACTCTGCAACGGCATGCTTTCCGGCGCAGATACCTTGAGGGTTAAGCATCCGTTAGCCTTCTCTTCAAGCCAACGCTGAGGGTCTGCTAAGCAACCAACCTCCACTTAGGCCAATGAGCATTGTTTATTCGTGGCCGGGCCAGGATACACTTACGAGACGACTCGTATGCGGCCGATAGCTGATTTGAATCGGATCGCTTCTGGAATGAAATGGGAGAAGAAATAGCTATACTGATTGCGACTGTCTGCTGGAGTTCAAATGGCGATTGGGTTAAAAAAAAAAAGTGGGGGCTTGACGAGTTCACGCTGCACAGGTACGGCGACAGACAGGGTTAATCGTACGATTAGTAGCTCTAGAGCACCATACTGCCCCGAGGGCGTGTCGAGCACTTCAAGGCTTGATTTTTGTTGTACACCGACTCTTCTTGTACTCTGTTCTAGCCTGTAGGGTTCGGGGTTCGGTGATTAATGCCATATACTAGTACCGGAAGAAGAAGTTGGGCCAAAATGGCACGGTATGAAACTATCCTCATATCGACGTAGATACCAATAAACATGACATTGGTTGCCGAGGAGAGTTTTGATGGAGATCAAAGGTTCTGATGTAGGTTGTTGGCGGCTCATTGCTCTTAGTATGCAACTGAATTTCGATCCTGTACGTTGCCCCAGCACACTATATTACTGCCCTTTTGGAGGTATAAGATAGCAGTAGTATTGTACCACGAGTAGGGCGTTCATCATCTGCTTTCCCCTTCTGACTCTTGTGGGATCCCTTGCAATCAGGTTGTTCCACATTTGTCTACATCGATGTACGGAGTATGGATGCCGCTTGAGGCTGGAGAAGTCATGCTACCAGATTAAGTGACGTAATGCGCGGGGGTACGCCTGCCTCTGTCAGACGATTTGACCACCGCCCCATGGGCCATGGATAGGTCGACCATGAATGATGGTTGAGCATGTCCCAGTGTCATCTATCATTCCCCTGTTATATCCAGCCGCCGCGTACCATCAAGCGCTGGGCCTTTTTAAAAGAGAGGCTGCGGTCTCCTGGCGATCACTATATACATAATTAAGCCGATCTACCCGGCCTGGGGTGCACCGTACATCACCCCGAACCTACCAGCTACATTACTAGCATGCCTAGTACAACCCCACTGTAGCTACCAACGACCTGGTGCCTTCGACCATCGAGTAGCTACAACCATGCAATACACACCATTTGCCTCCGACATAGAGCTTCCGTTCTACAGTGCGCTGGCGTCGCTGAAGATCAATCATGACAAGCTCGACGACTCCGCGCGTAAAGTCCTGGGGCTCTACGAGGTTCGCCCGGTAGACCCTCCGAATGCCTCTTGTCGGATGCAAATACATGCAAGTGCCCTGACTAGCGATGAGTAAGTCTCAGGCCTTCTAGTATTCTGAGTGCCGTATTCGGTCAAGATATATGTCAAGCTAACTGCGATTTGATTACTACAACACAGGGTGCCCACAACCCTTTACCGCGCCGAAGGAATCATAAAGAATGTCAACACCATAGAAGAGTATTCAAACACTGACAAAGTGGGAATGCTCCAGCAGTCCGGGAAAACGGTCAGTCCAAGTCAAGATGTATTCTTGGTTGACGAGGCTGATTCCATCCCTTCTAGATCTGGGATGCCATCAACGACGGCACCATCTATTCCTGCCCTTCTCTCCTATCTTCATTCATCATCCTATCATACGCGGACCTGAAAAAGTACAAATTTCATTACTGGTTCGCATTCCCTGCCATTCATTCCGACCCCCCCTGGGTACCCATCGGGGTGGCGGATAAGGGAGCAGACCCGAGCTCCGTTGGGACACGACATGCACAGCCCAAGAGTCTCGCGAGCACCGAGAACTCAGCCCTTATTGATTCAGTACAAGTTTGGTCTGAAGAGGTTGACGCACGCCAACGAGGGTTCTTTTTGGCTCGAAGGATTAAAGCCGACAACAGTGATGGTGTTTCCTGGAACATTGCCCCGCTTTCTAGCTTTGAGGACGGCTTCTTCAAAGGCGCAGCCCCGGAGGACTGTTTCACCTGCTTCGTTGATCCTTCAAATTATGATGAGGCGCCTGGCTGGATGTTGCGCAATCTACTGGTCCTGGCGAGGCGACGGTGGAAACTTTCAAAGATACAGATCATGCGCTACCGTGAAGGGCCGTCTCAGCGAGATCATGGCCGCAGCCTCGTGATGACACTCGCATTGAAGGGATCAGGAGCCCCAAAGCCCATCGAAATATGCGACGCGAAAGACGAATTGCCCAAGGTCACCGGGTGGGAGCGAAATCCGGCAGGCAAGCTAGCAGGGAGATTCGTCGACCTCACAGAATACTTAGATCCAAAGAGGTATCGAAATCCCGGGAACATGAAGCACCCATAATACTAACCATACGTTTTGATATTCAGACTCGCCGACCAGTCCGTTGACCTCAATCTCAAGCTAATGAAATGGCGGATTAGTCCTAACCTAGAGCTTGAGAAGATCAAGGGTACAAAATGTCTTCTACTTGGAGCTGGGACCCTCGGAAGTTATGTTGCTCGGAATTTGATGGTACGGATATTGATTTTCCTTGCCTATTCATTGATGCTAATAGGTTAGGCCTGGGGAGTAAAAGAAATCACATTCGTAGATAGCGGAACTGTTTCTTTCTCCAACCCCGTACGGCAGCCACTCTTCAATTTCACAGACTGTCTCGGCGGCGGCGCGAAGAAAGCCCTACGGGCGTCCGAAGCCCTGGCAGAGATCTATCCGGGGGTCAAATCTGAGGGCCATGTGCTCTCCGTACCAATGGCCGGCCACCCTGTATTGGACACGGAAAAGACACGATTAGAATTCGAAAAGCTCAGGAAGCTCATAGACGACCATGATGCGATCTTCCTCCTAATGGACACACGAGAGTCCCGCTGGTTGCCGACAGTAATGGGAAAGGCCGCGGGTAAAATTGTCATGAATGCAGCGCTAGGGTTCGATACATTCGTTGTTATGCGACACGGTATTGCGAATGACAAAAATCCGGGGCAAGAACTAGGATGTTACTTTTGCAACGATGTCGTTGCTCCCATGAATGTGAGTTATCATCTGAAGCTGCTTTGAACTTGGCTAAAGCATTTCGAAGTCCCAAAAGGACCAAACACTCGATCAACAATGCACAGTTACACGACCCGGAGTAGCCGCTATAGCTTCGGCTCTTTTAGTCGAGCTGCTTGTCTCAGTCCTCCAACACCCCCAAGGCGCAGCTGCAAGGGCACCACAACCCCAGGATCGCGACCGACACGACCACCCTCTTGGTGTCGTGCCGCATCAGATCAGAGGGTTCCTCTCCACATTCGAGAATGTCTCTGTGGTTGGGCGGAGCTACAAATGCTGTAGCGCGTGTTCCGGGAACATCATCAACGAGTACAGGAAAGAAGGGTGGAACTTTGTGCAAAGAGCGCTGAACGAAACGGGTTATGTCGAAGAACTGAGTGGCCTTAAAGAGGTAAGTTGCTATCTCTTTTACCCTTCTGTGGCTGGCCCAATTCGTTGATCATTTTGAAGGTTCAAGAAACTGCAGAAGCGACGTTGGCCGACATCGAGTGGGACGAGGATTCTGAACTAATGGAGACATCACGAACTGAAGACTCAGCATGAAATTAAATGCATACTTTAGCAGGCACAGGCTCTGGATAATACAGAGTCCGTTATCACTTTGAAACCGCTAAGGGGACGCAAAGACTTCTTCCTTTGTTGCCCGCGGTTTACGGTCGAGGCCAATGAAGAAGGCTTCCTTTGATTCCTAGAGACGACGTTAGCCGAATGATAATGCGATATATACCAACCGGTAATCTCATACGCTGCGCGACGACTCTGGCTTGATTCTGTGTACTTTGTGAAACAATAATTTTAGTTGCTTCTCCAAATCCTTGTCCTCAGCTCCCTGGTAGAATTTGCAGACGAAATGACCACCGTTCTTGAGAACCTCGTAGCTGAACTCTAAAGCGGCACGGCATAGGTCCTGTTAAGTGTCATTATATTGCGACGCCGGATATATCGGACAGGGAAGCTTACCATACTGCCAGCGTGGTCTCTGAAAGCCATTCCGCTGGTGTTCATCATCCTGTTGTAGGGATTACTTAGACTTCTCTTCCAAAATCCAGCGGTTTGAGTCCAGGGAGCAGACATATCACTAAGAACTACATCCACCGTTCTTTCATTACTGATATCATCAGTGAGATGTAGATCACCGGAAGAGTTTGCGTCCACTATAGACTCCACAATCCCTTCTCGGTTGTCGATATACCGAAGTCGACCCCTCCGAGGATCACGCACGAAATCCCGGACATAAGCTTGCACTTCAGGGTCCAGGAAGTTCCCTTGTATAGTGGACACACCTTTTGGCGGCTGGCTTGGAATTATATCGACACCGAGGACTCTGCCATTGGGCTGGGTTCGCGTCATGGCTACCTGGCAAATAAAATTAATAAAGCAGCCAATTGTTTAAGGATGATGTGTTCGTACTTGAGACCAGGATCCTGGAGCATATCCCTTCATTCGGTGGCCTAGGTGTTAGCGGATATTTTCTGTTTCGAGATGAAAGCCTTACGAGATCGACCACGGTTTGGCCCTTTCTAAAGAGGCGATATTTCTCATCTATCTAAGAGTGGAGAGAGAAAGAATGTTAGATGTCTTCCACGTCATTAAAGCACAACCGAGCTTCAAATACCTGCAGAAGCTTGAATGCAGCCCGGCTTTTGAGGCCTTGCACTGCTGCTTCACGAGTAAAATGATCATTGAGCTGGCGCGCCTGCCACCGTTTAGACGAGGAAAGCCTTTTTTGTAGGATCTGCTGCACATGACAAATACACTTTATCCTCTTAGAGGGCCACAATGGTAGTATCAACGCCATGACCAGCAGCCGAATATTATTCGATAAAGCCCGAACATGTCCAACGATCTCGGAGCGTGCCAGGTGCGACTGGGAGTCTGGGGCGGTTCCTGGGGGTCTTGGCATATCCACACAAGCTCAATAATGTTGAATGGCTGGAGTCTAGAAAAGGCTAAGCTACAGTAGCTAGCTACTTCTGAAAATGAGTTGATATGATGCTAGTATCATAATGTCTAGACATACTAGAGATTACCAAGTTCAGTACTAATTGACCCTAAAACCGTTTCTTGTGCCGTTTTAGAGGTGAGAACCCAGCAGGCCCGGTGAACGCGCGGGCCCCTGTTAGATTTGTCTGTCCTGCACCAACAAGCTTCCGCCCTGGCTTCCTGCTATCCTGTAGAGGGTTGTCTTCCTCATCATCATCGAATAAGCTCCTGTCCCGTTGCAAGCCCAGTTTGCGTTTCTTCTGCGCAGCTTGTTTTTGTCCCAAAGGGTGAGAGAGTGAAAAGCTGGATTCCCTAGCCTTATCAGGACTGTCGAGTAGACTACGCTTTTGTGCAATTTTGGGCTTTTTGGCAGCGGCCGTCGTGGAGCTTTCTCTGTCTGGCTTGGAAGGCTGTTTCGTTGCTGTGGGCGAGCTATCACGGCGCCGTGCATGCTTAGATAGGTCAGGCAGTTTCTGATGGCTACCTCCACTCTGGGCTTCATTGAGTTCATCATCGGAGATCATTGTCGAGTCTCCAAGGCTAGTCGTGCGATTCAGAAACGGCGTTATTGAAAACGACGATTTCTCACCCGGCATCGTGGGAATCTGTTTTTGTTGTTTTTGTGCACGGATAGCTCCCGGAGTGGCAACATTTAGCTCGGAGTGCAAGCGACTGGCGGTCCCTCGAAGAGGAACGGTGGTGGTTCGCTCTGAAAAGATTGTCTTTTTAGCGCTGCTTCGATTGTTATGAGGCTGCGGAGAAGAGAACGGTGCGCCGTCCCTGGCTCCTTCCAGATTCTTGCTAGTGCCCTCAGGTTTGCGAACAGCTGGGGCTTGATGCGCCATCTGTTGTCCGTGCCGTCGTGCCAGGTCAAGTTCTCGCCGTGCTTCCTCCAGCTTTGTGGCAAGACTTGTGGTTTCCTTCGTTTGTTGGGATCCTTTGGCTAATGTACGCTCATGTGCACGTTTTTCGGTCTCAAGCTGGACCTCGAGCACGTTCAGCTGCCGGGTGAGAGCTTGTTTTTCCGCAAGGAGCGCATTGGCGGAAGTATTCTGGGATCTCAGCCTCTCGAGCTCTAACTGTATGGTCGACACTTCCTTGGAAAGTCGAACTTTTTCTGCTTGAGTTTTTTGAAAATCCGAAGCAATGGCATTCAAAGATGCAAGTTCACGCTACAAGAGATGTGTCAGAAGATTCGTATTAAGGTATGGCGCATGCGCCACGTACACGCAGAGCCTCTGCTTCACGCGATGATGTTTGGACAACATCCTGTAAGCGTTCAAGTTCCCTAATGGCGGTGTCAAGCTGAAGTTGGGCGTCCGCCTCGGCCTGCCTAGCCCGTGCTAGCTCCTGGTCTGTCCGGTTCAACTGCGATTGTAAACTTTCGTTCTCTATCCGGAGAAGAAGCTTCTCCATGCACTGCACGCGATCGCGCTCGGCATCTAGAAGCTGTGCTGTACGCATATAGACTTGGTCATACTCCCTCTCAAACCGTGCTGTTGCGAGGGCCATCCGATACTAGGAAATGCGCGGCGCGTCAGTCCATGTCATGTTTGCATATGAAGATCGACAACAAGGCCCGTACATCCTCTTCGGCCACAAGTTCCGGCGCCTGCGTAAAGAGCTCCATATTCGCGCGCTATTTGTGTTGAGTAGAAATCCGCTGAATCATAAATGCGATGTTAATGGTGCGATGCCAGCCGCGAACGACAAGGGGGATTATCAGCTCCGCAGTATGGGAAGCAAAACAACTGCAGTGGGGCCGCCGCGCGTAGTCACGTAGTGGTAGTGGACACCTATATGCCGCCCGCTTGATGTTCCTCCAACCATTATTTCACTCTTTCACGTTTCAATGCATTGAGTCGCTTCGGTGGGCTTTTGAACGATTATTGTATGGATTATCGGTCAAGATGAAGCTCTTTACTCTCATCCCCTCGCTCCTCTACCTCATCTCCGTCACTTTCGCTGCCTCGCCAAGTGTTGACAAATTCGAGCGCTATCAGTCTATCTCTCGTCTTGCGCCCCTCCAGCTGGATGACTCCTCTTATGATGATCTCATTGCAAAACCCCGTGACTATTATGCGGCAATCATCTTGACGGCAATGGAAGCTCGGTTTGGCTGCGCTCTTTGCCGAGATTTTCAACCCGAGTTCGATCTGATCGCCAGGAGTTGGAACAAAGGCAACAAGCCCGACGACCTGAAACTGCTTTTTGGTACCCTCGACTTCACCAATGGCAAAAACACTTTCCAAAAAGTATGCATTGAAGCTACTTTTGAAAACCCCCGGCTAATAACAGAAACAGCTCATGCTTCAAACTGCTCCCGTACTTCTTGTTTTCCCTCCAACAGTCGGGCCATACGCGAGAGTTGATGACAGTCCATTGAGATTCGACTTCAGCGGGTGAGATATAGCCCTACAAGGGTGCTATGCTGATGAGTACACTTGACTGACTACCTTTGCTTCCCATAAGTCCAATTTCTGCTGACCAGGTGTACGCCTGGATCAATCGTCATCTTCCTGATGGACCAAAGCCGCCCCTCGTCCGTCCAATCAACTATGTGAGAATCATCTCAGGTCTCACAATACTCATGGGCGCAGTAACTCTATTTACCGTACTCTCACCTTACGTACTTCCCATTGTACGAAACCGGAATCTGTGGGCTGCCTTTAGCTTGATTGCCATTCTTCTGTTCACAAGCGGCCACATGTTCAACCACATCCGCAAAGTGCCTTATGTGGTTGGGGATGGAAAGGGAGGTATCAGCTATTTTGCAGGCGGTTTCTCGAACCAATTCGGGATGGAAACCCAGGTTATTGCTGCTATCTGTAAGTTGCCTGCGCTCCGGTGCTTGTAGGAAGCGGATCTTCAGAGCTCGTGGGGAGCATACATACTAATTGTACTGCTATAGATGCCGTCTTGTCTTTTTCCGCGATTGCGCTAGCTATGAAGGTTCCCCGTATTGCAGACAACAAGTCGCAGCAGGTGGCTGTTGTTATTTGGGGAGTTGTGCTGCTCGGGACATACAGTTTCCTCTTGAGTGTCTTCAGGGTGAAGAATGGGGGATACCCCTTCTTCCTACCTCCTTTTTAGGTCACCTAGCGCTTTACAGCGACCTTTCGTCCGAAGCAGAGCTTGATGTTTAACAGCCCTCATCTCCGCTTGTCATCAACAAGGTTTATCCAAATATTCTGTAGGCTCAAAGAAGCCGCTCGGAAGCCGTGTCGTGCTCGGCTCAGAGAATCTGAGTGGTCGAGTGGTCCATCAGATTATGGGAGAACAGGGCCGGGGGCGTACGACGGTTTTAGGGTTGCTGGTATCGCAGGGCGTCACTGCGACGACATAGTAGTACTAAACACAAAACGCATTTTGCCGATACCACAAAGGCATAAATTCAAACCTGTGGATGGTCTATCAATAGAACAATCGCTGTAGATATCAACATTTTCGGATTGTAGAGCGGAATCAGTGTAGCGTCGATATCGCGGATGCTTTCGTTGGGTCGTGCCGCCTCGTCCCGCAACAGCGAAGCTCAGGGTGTCCTTTTCATACTTTACATCTTTCGTGGAGGGGACCCGAAAACATAAGGAAGGGCGAAAATACCAGCTGTCACCCCTCCTAAGCAACACATCGCTTTGTCTGGCCATGTCACATCAGATGGGAAATTCCAGCAACATGCTGGCATCGGCAATGTCTGGGGCCACTTCGCTGATAATTATTCAATTGGCCTCCAGGCTGTTCATTTTCGGCTCAAACCAAGTGGTTTTGAGGAGCTTGTCGCCCTCTACCTTAGGAGTTTCAGCGCAACTTGAGTTGTTCTTGATCACAATCCTATACTTTTCCAGAGAAAGTATACGAGCAGCTATTCAGAGGCAGCCTTTACTGCCGCCAACAGCATCTTCCACTGGTACAATCCACGATGCGAGCTTGTCAAGCCAAAAACAGAAGGGACTGGAAGCCCAAACCAAACTACTCCAATCGACAGTGAACATGTCCTACCTAAGCATCGTCATGGGCGCTGTAATGGCAGCGACGTTTAGTGCGTTATACGCCCACTTTGCTTCCAAAGAAGTTGTGAAGACGCCATTCTACCACTGGAGTGTAGCAGTTACGGCTATTGCAGCGCTCATTGAACTGAGCTCCGAGCCATTCTTTGTCGTGGTACAGCAGAATATGCTCTACAGTAAGAGGGCAGCTGCTGAGATATGTGCTGCTTTCGTGAAAAGCCTAGTTACATGTGGCTTATCCATATGGGCTGCTTGGTCGAGCCGCAGCCTCGGAGTTCTGCCATTCGCATTGGGTTACCTGTCCTATTCGATGGTGCTATTTTGTGGCTACTTTCTAGCTGCAATGCATATGTCAGGGGTTCGGCATTTCTCGTTCTTGCTTTCCCGTATCGAATCAGTGTAAGCCAGTCACTCGATCCCAGAAGTATTGGAGCAGAGATTTACGTTTCCTAGTGACAACGCCGAATACCTCTCGAACAGGTTCTCAAGGCTACTGATTTCAGTATCCGCAAATGTTTTTCTGCAGTCCGTCGTGAAGCACTTGCTAACCCAAGGTGACTCCATGATCCTGGCAGCCATGACGACCTTACAGGACCAGGGTATTTACTCGCTCGCTTCGAACTACGGGGGACTGCTTGCTCGTATCCTATTCCAGCCTATCGAAGAGAGCAGTCGAACAATCTTCTCGTCTCTTCTCAGCTTCAAAGGAGCCAAGGGCTCGGACAGCAACATTCGGATAGCCAAGGTACACCTGCTAAATGTGATGCGAGGATACATGATGATTACGGTCCTAATAATCCCCTTGGGTCCAGCCCTGGCCCCGAAAGCACTTCATATTCTAGGCGGGCGGCGCTGGACTGTGCCAGAAGTGGATAGTTTACTCGGGTTGTACTGCTATTACATCCCCTTCCTGGCCTTCAACGGTATTGGTGAAGCATTCGTATCATCAGCCGCAAGCCCGGCTGAGCTTCGAAACCAAGCCGCATGGATGGGGCTGTTCTCGGCGTGCTTCGCTCTGGCAGCCTACATATTCCTAGCGATTGGCGGTTTGGGCGCCCACGGTCTGGTCTATGCCAACGTCGTGAATATGTTTATTCGGATAGTTTGGAGCTTTAGCTTCGTCCAGCGTTTCTTGCGTCGGCAGAACATTGATTTAGTGTTCAAGGAGTTCGCTTTGCGACCTCAGACCTATGCTGCCGGGGCTGCGGTGACTGCCATGTTTTCAGCTCTAAAATCCAATATCGATTCTTATGGAGACATCCTCCCGTTTGGCCTTGGGGGAAGCTATGTTCTTCTGGTGTAAGTTGATTAGTCCGTGGCAAGAATAGGTTCTAATCTACCGATCCATATAGATTGTATTTCGAGAGGGAGCACATCATGAAACATTACACCAAACTCCAGGAAGCCGTCAAATCCAAAGTTACGAGGTCAAAAACCGACTAAACATGCCGGTTTAATCGTCAAAGGTTATTTTTGTGGCTGTCTTGCCCGGCTCGACATCCTTAAAAAACGCGCCATAAGCGTCATGTTGCTTCTTCTTCACAGTAGAACCAAACTTGAGTAGATCTTCCGGTACATCTTGGTTCGCAGCTTTCAGAACGTTGATTAACCTATAAACGTTCAGTGAATGTTCGAGTTATTGGATAGTGAATGTCTATTTCCACTTACGCGCCGGACTGAGCCTTGTCAGTTTCTGTGAAAAGAGTGATGGCATGTCCATCGGCCCCAGCACGCCCAGTTCTAGAGAGAAGAGTACATTAGCCAAGGACATTATGCAGAGGGGACCAAGTATCTTACCGGCCAATTCGGTGTACATAATCCTCAACAGTGAGGGGAAACGTAACGTTAACAACCAATTTCACATGAGGTATATCGAGACCACGAGCGGCCACATCAGTAGCAACGAGAACAGTTGCGGCACCTGATTTGAAGGCCTCGAGACTTTTAAATCTCTCCTGTTGGCTCAGGTCGCCGTGGATGCCAGCGACCTTAAAGCCTTTGGCCCTTAGCAGCCGTTCGACACGCATTGCTTCCTTTTTGTATAAACAGAAGGTCAAGACTTTATCTGTCCCTCGCTGGTACTTTTTTAGTATTTGCACAAGCCTCTGCTCCTTTTCGACTGGTTTGACAACCTCCACAACTTGTTTGATTCTGCTGTTCGCCCGAGGATCTGAGGATGGCTCACCACCGATAGTGACAGTGACAGGTGAAGCCATGAATGATGATGCAAGTTCTCTCACAGCAGGGGGCCATGTTGCAGTGAACATGACGGTCTGACGCTTGGAGACCGGCATTGGAGCGATTATATCCTTGATATCCTGTTCGAACCCCTTGTCCAGCATACGGTCTGCTTCGTCCAAAACGAGATACTTAACCTTGCTAAGATCCAAAGAGCCGTCGTTTTGAAGATCCTTCAGGCGCCCCGGCGTCGCCACGACAATAGAAGCAGACTTCAAGGCCTCGCGCTGCTCATCTTTTCGCACACCACCGAAGATACAAGCGACCCGCACACCGACAGAACCCGCATATTTTAGAAGCTGGTCATAAATCTGCATTGCAAGTTCTCGCGTCGGAGAGATGATTACCGCGATTGGTCGGCATGGCTTTTGTTTGCTCTGCTTCTTCCTCAAATCTAGCACCTTTTTCAAACAGGGTAAACCAAAAGCCAAGGTTTTCCCACTTCCCGTCTCCGCAATTCCGATCACATCGCGGCCGGCAAACAAGAGCGGCCATGTCGCTGACTGGATAGCGGTTGGCGCGGGAAATGCAACCAAAGGGGCGTACAGTTCAGGATCGCTTGCGGGGAGAAATGAAAATGAGATAATGGGTCGTATGGGGGAAGCGTCGGGTAAGGAATCCGTAATCTTGATAGAATGTTTGGAGAGGAACTGGTCGATCTCCGCCTGGGGAACATTGTCCAGAGCAGGAGACTGTAAGTAAAGAGGCGCCTTGTCTTGAGAATCATCATCTCCGTGTTTTGCGCTCTTTGACTTCTTGCTCGGTTTAGAGTCCCCAGACTGACCTTGACGGTCTCGCTTCGCCATATTTTCCTGTTCCCGGTTGCGATCGTAACGAAAAGGTTCGTAAGGCCTGGCAAGGAATTCTTCAAAATTTTTCGAAAAGCGCCTTTTTTTTTATTTTGCTCTCGCTTTCGCAAAGTGGATCTAGAACTAATTTTCTGAGCCAATTATCTTGTCCGCTCAATCTTGGCAGGAACTTGAACCGCCGGGGGCGGATCCTCTCTGGAGAAGCCAAGTCAGAAAGTACCTGCACTACAGAGGTTGTTGGGAGTCAGCGCTTGATGAATATCCGCGCCACGAGGGAAAATTGCAGCAAGAAAACAAGTGGCGTTTGCCCTACACAATGGAAATCACGACTAGATATGGTAGCTATCTATCAAACTTGCAAGACGAGACGCCTCCTCTGAGTAATTGACCGGGTTTGCATATGAAACTTGGTAGCGAATACTGCGCGGCGAGCAATTAGCATTGTAGTGTATGTTGGGCTACATGGACTCACCGTTGTTGGTCCCCGTAGTGATCCGTCTTCGCTCGGCACTTGAATGTCCAGGTGCGGCAGTTAGCATTCTGGAAAATCTCATCAATTGTCTTGGTATCATTCTGCTGCATTTCCATCAACTGATCCGCGGTTATCCCCATCATCATTTTGCCGACATCATCAAAACAGCTGAGCCAAAGCTGGCCGGTATGGTCGCTGACACTGATGGACATTATGTACCGATATTCTGGGCGTGGATGAGTCTTATCGCAACGTTCGCAGCGCCATTGGCCGGGGTCAAGTTCGGTAACCTTCTTATTGCAACCTTCGGATAAACAAGCAGGATAGCACATGGTATCGCGCTTGAAATAGGTGACGGTAGCTCTGAGTGAAAAGTAGGCTGGTTCCTCCGACATTCCCAACAACTCTTCCTGAACTTGGGCAACTGTCTTGAACTGGTCGGGCCTCGTAGTGGACATTGTTGCAGCAGACATGCGGTCATAGGTTGCAAACGTCTCAGACCTACCTTGCGCGTCATACCAGCCCTTGAGTCTATGAGCTTCTTCGATATCAGGGTCGACTGTCACCGAGCCTGAGCTGAGTAAACTCAAACTTCTGCCGCCAAAGTCGGATACTTTCACCCCTTTGAAGGCAACAACCGACTCTGGCGGGGTGCCAAAGCTCATCGCTGTATTCCCCCAAATAGTCAAGCGAACAGAATAGCCCGTGTTGTCCACTAGAGTAAGGTCACGCTTGTCGTAAGGCTTTTGTGTTGACTTTGACCGAATCTGGGTGGTTTCCCCGACTTCCTTTAATACTCCTATAACATCGATTGTGGTGTCTTTTTCGACAGATTGCAAATCCCCAATCGTAGTAAAGTTGAAACGTACTTGGGGAACGTCGTTCTGGTCCTCTGCCTATACATCCAAGTTAGCCAGCCCCTTTTCGATATTTTTCATGTCTGCCCACCTTCTCAACAATGGTATCTCTTTCAAATGTAAGTTCGTAGTCATTGTTAAGATTCGTAAACTGCTTCTTAGCGATTGCAACACGGCACGGGCTGGAAATGTAGTAAACGCCGCCCTCCTGAAAAAGGTCATAGAGAGCATTGCATTGGTCGTTGAATGCGGTAGCGCGTATCTCACCACTGTCGTCAAGTAGGTTGACACTGAACAGCGTGCCATCGCCGCTCCTTCCATGCCAGGTTTTAATGGCAGACTTGCTCGTACAGCGGGCTTTGATTGTCCACTTATGGGCATAGGGGGAGAGCGCTTCGATGGGATAGATCGTAGCCGATGCAGAACCCTGCATAGGCCGCACTGTCTGGGGTTGAGGGTTGACACGTTGTGCTGCATTCTGAGCCTTAGCTCCATAAAAGCCGTTACTAGATATTGTCGTGGGCTGCGGCTTCTCGTCTTCCTCAAGTTTGTTTTCCAGTGGTTTAGGTTCGCCGATCTTTTCCGCCTCTCCTAGATCACTCAGAACCTCCAGGTCGAGTATTATGAGGATTCTAACAGAATCATATGGTCAGCAACTTGAAGAACCGTATTGGGCGAAAGGTATACTTTTTGCCCTTTACAGAGTTAGCCTGGAAGGATTTCAGCCTCACGAAGCATCCTTTGCGAAGCGAGCCCTCCGTCACAAAATGGTTTGCCTCTGAAGACTGTTAGCGACAGGCATCTAGCTTTATTGTTCCATCAACTTACGGATTGCAAGCATTGTCTGGACATAATTAGAGATATCGCTAAACACAACACGGAAGCGTTCCTGATGATTGTTTGCTTGGGGCGGTAGTGGCTTGACTTGAACGCATTGAACTATGGGTTCCCGGAACTGAGGCTTTGTATCATCGAATATGCCGCTAAAATGCAATTAGCAAGTGTGACAACAAGGTCAAACGCAAAGGGTGGAAGGAATATGGACAGAAAGGAACGTTACCTGAGTGCTCCTACGGAGATATGCGACGCTGGCGATGCCATGGCGGATATCACACAAGGCTTATTTGAATGAGTTTTCGGTCCTCAGGATTGTGGTCGATTACGTTGAGAGTGATGTTGAGGTGGTTGTGAGGATGGACGCGCTCCGCGACGGGAGAAGGACGCGTTAAGTGGCTCAAATGTCAGACCCCACCTTGCTTCTTCGACCACTACCTTGCCCCGCCAGCCGATCAAGCGTCATCCCTCCAGGCAGAAAGACCTGCATGAGGTGAGCTCCTTTTGTCAGCCCCATTACGCAAACCTTTAATAAATAGTTTCTTTATAATCCTGGACACTGACTACGATTCCAAAGATCCGCTTGTCTCTCCTTTCTAGATACACTAATCTCACTGCATCGCGTCTCACACGGTCATAAAATGGCACCCTGTCTCCATACGGGTGCACCAGGTTCGTCTGGCACTTGTGTCCCGCTGTTTTCACTCAGACTAATACGGTATATTTGGCTCCAGACCTACTGCCTCCGTCAGCTTCTCAGGCTGTATATCGAGAAGACTGCACCCAGTGTTTCGATTCCATCGTCCGTCCTTCATCCCTTGCCCTTTCAACGTCATAAACTTACATGCCCTCAGGAGGACGAGCCCGGGCTCAATGTTTGCCTGACCTGTTTCAATGGTGGATGTACTGGGCCACGAGACCACGCTCGCTTACACTTTGAACGTTTTGGACACCCTCTCGCATTAAATATCAAAAGGAGGCGTAAAAATGTCCAGGTAGGCCGCCATCATTTCGTTTCAGCAAGAGGCAAGCGTCGGGAATCGCTAAGCATAAACAGCGAGAAGAACCACCGCAAAAGATCTCGAAGCTTGCAATCACTGCGGAGACAGATGAAGATCGTTATGATACGAGTACCCAGGTTGTTTGCTATATCTGCAACCAAGATAATGTTGAGAAATCAAGTGGCAAGCTTCAGGTATTGATTGACAGTGTCATGAATGCTACGACATTCTCCAAGAAGGAAGAGATAAAAGCATGGGAGCAAGAATTCGTTCCTTGTGAACATACCATTAGCTTGGTTCAACTGGATCCTAAAAGGGACGAATCACAAGGTACTTCAACTATCATGGGCCGACATGCGTTCAGGTTTAACTCAACTACGCAGATCTCAATCAATGCTCGATGTGTGATCTGAAGCAGAACCTCTGGTTATGTTTGATATGCGGAAACCTTGGTTGCGGCCGCAGCCAATTTGGGGGTACCGGGGGCAATTCACATGGCCTCGCTCATTTCGAAGCGACATCTCACGCCGTTGCAGTGAAGCTGGGCTCAATAACTGCTGACGGCTCGGCGGATATCTACTGCTATAGGTGCAACGAGGAAAGGACCGACCCCGATCTTGCTACACATCTCGCTCATTGGGGAATCAACCTAGCGGGTCGAGAGAAAACGGAGAAGAGCCTGATGGAAATGCAGGTTGAACAGAACTTAAAGTGGGATTTTTCGATGACTGCTGAAGATGGTCACGAACTCAATCCAATTTTTGGGGAGGGGCTCACTGGCTTGTCCAACCTGGGAAATAGTTGTTACCTTTCCAGCGTTGTCCAGTGCCTCCTTGACCTGCCAGAATTTCAACGCAGATACTATCATCCTGGCGAACAGCCGCCTTTTTCCGAGATGCCAGCTGCAGATTTTGAGACCCAGCTACGGAAATTGGCGGATGGGACTCTCTCTGGCCGGTATTCTCGACCAGATAAGAATGCGTTGGCTTCCTGTGAATCACATGACGTTTTGCATCAGAGAGGCCTGGCGCCATCGATGTTCAAACATCTTGTTGGCCGCGATCATCCTGAGTTCTCCACCATGCGGCAGCAGGATGCTTTTGAGTTTCTACTACATGTCTTCAAGCACGTAACGTTATCGAAACATCCTGCTGGCTTGGATAATCCTGTCGACTCCTTTAAATTCTGCTTAGAGCAACGACTGCAGTGCGATAAGTGTAAGAAGGTCCGCTACAGGCTGGACGAGCAAGACAATATCTCGATTCCGGTGCCCGCTCGCCGTATTGGGTTTGCAGATGATGCAGGACACAATATTTTGTTCGAGCCTGTGACTCTCTTCGACTGTCTGAATGTTTTTACTGCCGAAGAAATTGTTGATCTCCGTTGTTCATCTTGCAATAGCCAAGAAAGGTTTTCGAAGCGTTCGTCCTTCAGAACGATGCCGGCACAACTGGTAATCAATGCGCGGCGTTTCGAGCTCATTAACTGGGTACCCACGAAGCTTGATATCCCGGTCGAAGTCAATGATGAGCCCATTGATTTAACACCCTATCTTTCCACCGGGCCAAAAGTTGATGAAGAGATTCTCCCCGATGATGAAACCTCGGGTGGTGGTTTCGAAGCGAATGCGGACCTTCTAGGGCAGCTGCTCGGAATGGGATTTCCCGAAGTCAGGTGCGAAAAGGCCCTCTACTTGACAGGAAATTCCGACATGGAAGCTGCGATGAATTGGCTCTTGTCACACATGGATGATCCTGATGTAGACGAGCCTATTCATAAAAAGCAGCATCCGGAGAATGCGTCCAGCCCCGCGCAGGATCCGGTCAAGATAGCTCAATTGAATGAGATGGGAATTGATGATTCGCGTGCCAGACGAGCATTGGCCGCAACAGGCGGCGATATCAACCGTGCAATCGATTGGGTTTTCAGTCACCCAGATGAGATAGCCGATTCTATCGAAGACTCACAGCCCAGTAGTAACCCTGGCGAGCAAGCAAGGATACCTGGTTTTGATACAACACCGGCAACTTATCAGCTGCGATCGATCATATGCCATAAAGGGTCGTCGATACACGCAGGGTAAGTGCACCCATCCGACTCTCACTCGGCTCGTTCTAACTGCGTAGCAGGCACTATGTGGCCTTTGTGCGAAAGCAATTGCCCGGAAAACCCGGTCTTTCGTGGGTGCTATTCAACGACGAGAAGGTTGTGGAAGTGGACGACGTGCAGGAGATGAAAAAGTTCGCCTATCTGTACTTTTTTTCCAGGGTCTAGATAAAAGATCGGTCTCCTGGTGCGAGCCCCGGATCTGCCATCCGATGGCAGTAATCATGTCAACTATGGTAAATTCTTTACCCTATAGCGCAGTAGTTCTCAACTTGGCATATAAGTGACTGTAGGGTTAATGTCACAGCCGGTGCCTCAGGCAGTCCCGACAGGAAGCAGGAGGCCGCGCGACCGCCGCTCGGGATCTGACCTGATTAGGCCTACCCCTTTCGGTCAAATCCCGAATGACTCTCTTGGCATCGCTGTACATAAAAGACCCCTGGGAATCGCTGGTCTTCCTGATCCCCAGCGATTCGTTTCTGAATCAATTAGCATACAGCTCCTCCTTCCTCTTTCGTACATCCTTCGTAGCTCGACATCTCGTTGATTGCTAGGACCTCGCTGCGGGTGTGAAGACCGACTGGCATCCGCCCCCGATCCGACCTCGCCGCTTACAGGTTAATGAGTTTATGCGTGATTATCTGGTGTGTGGTCATAATATAAGGTCCCTGGCCTTTGTAAGGTTTGCAAGTAGTGTGAAAGGTAGTAAGTAATATGGGTAAATAGGCGTATTAGAATTGTCTAATTCTGTAAAGGATATGAGGATAATTGTGTGGAAGGTTACTAAGAACTATGTAGGGAAAGAGAGTTTTGGAAACTGTTAAATTTAGGAACTATCCTAGGAGTTATATTACCCCTATATAAGTAGTATTATAAATATAGTGCATTTATTACTAAATACATAATAATGTTATGGAAGGTTGACCTCTTGAGCCTTCCTATACCTTAGGATTGTGTTGACCTAAGCCCTAATAATAGATTAACTTACTTGGGTTTACTTAATATCTAACTAGTATAAGGACTAGTCATGGTTAGGTTTAGTAAAGGTAGAATAAAGCAAGGCTAGCCTTTACTATATATAATAAAGCATATTAAGAAGTACTAGGTAATGTATTATTATAAGAATCTTAAATTAAATTAGTCTAAAGGTAGCACTTAGAATAATAATAGTATTAATTATAAAGAATAAGACTAAATATAGGTAAAATAAGTATCCTTAAATATTTTTATACTTATTTACTGTTATGGGATGTAAATAGATGGATCTTCTGATCTAAACATGCCATATGTATAAGAAGGAATTGTAAGACCCTCACCACATACATGTATAGGATAGCTGGAACTTCGCAGGCTGAGTCAGCCAGGGGCTGACTTAGCACATAGAAGGATATCCTCCCTTTATAAAGGTAGAGGTTTCATAACTTAGCATTAATCTATAATACTAACCTGACTATTGATTCGCGCATTAATTATATTCTTTATACCTCTATTTAAGTGCCTTTATACCCTTTCACACTTATCACAACCCTATTAGGCCTCAGGTCCTTATAGGAATAGTTAAAGAAGAGAAGAGGTTAGGAGAAGTAGATAGGAAATAAGAAGATAGGAGTCACATGACTATAGCTGTATATGCTATATAGTATATATTATAGAGTTAATTTATAATAGTATCCCCCTCCCTAATTAGCTGTAAGGGGTTAAAAAGGAAGTTGATCAGGTATATCTCACTATACCAAGAGGTTCAATTTTGGACAAGACTAAAACTTGCAGAATATAAGGTTAAGGGTTAAGTATAGATATAAAAGAGATCCCCTATTAGTTCCTTAATATTATGACTATGCATCCTTCAGGGGTATTATGATTCAGGGGTGGCAGGCCACCTCTGGTGTCTCCAAAACTCTCTGGTGCCCACCCCAGGTGGCCACCAGCTTGGTGGCTTTGGTGGCCTGGCAATTCAGGCTACCCCTGTAACATTAGCCCCCTATATAAAGCTATCTAGTATAGAGAGTAGAGAGTATAGAGCTAGGTACTATTCTCTTAAAAATAAGAGTAGATTTAGTATATTTTATATAACTAGAAATCTAATAATTATTTAATCTATAGTATAGGTAGAGGTCGTGCTCTTAGTAATAGACATAATAAAAGATAAATAAAGTAAAAGAGGTTAATAATAAAAATAAAATAAGTTAGGCTAGTAAGATAGATTAAATAGTAAAGACCTAAGTATTTGTAAGACCCTCACCATATATATATATAGAGGATAGTTAGAACTTCGCGGGCTGAGTCAGCCAGGGGCTGACTCAGCACGTGGAAGGATATCCTCCCTTTGCGAAGGTAGAGACTTCATAACTCAGCGTTAATCTATGATGCCAACCTGACTATTGATTTACGCATGGATTCTATTGTTAATATCTCTTATTAAGTGCCTTTATACCCTTTCACACTTATTACAACCCCTTTAGGCCTCAGGTCCTTATAGTATTATATCTATTTAGTCTATATTCTAGTTTAGAGCTAGTAGGGACTTAGGTATAGATTTCTAGCTATAATAGTAGTACTAATTAGTATATTAAATAAGCTTAATATATTTATTATATATAAGATTAAATATTAAGTTATTTAAGCTTTCTAAGATTTAATAGGGATTAGGCTAGAGCCCCTAGTAGAGTATAGATATATATAAAATATGTAGTTATAAACTTATATTAGCCTTATATAAGAGTCTTTTAAAATAAGTAAAATAAGTTATAATTTATTATTTCTTTACTAGATTATTAAGAACTATTATATAGCTTCTTATTATTTATAAGGGTTATAGTATAGTTATTAGAAAAGGGAGAAGATAACTTTAAAATCTTATAATTAGTTATCTTCTATAGACTAGTAGAGGTATAGAATTAAAGCTTACTAAAACTATTATAGTTAATCCTATATATAATTAAAGGTATTAGCTCTAGAGAGCTAATTAGATTAGCATTTTACTCTAATAAATAGGAGCTATATATAGGGTATGTGACGGCCGCTGCATTGATATTCGGCGAACGGCCTTAGCAATCAGACAAGCAACCACCACTAGCTAACTAAGCACCACACATAAATGTTTTATTAACTATTATAATTAGGTTTATTTCTTCTTTATACTTAGAATTTAATTAATTCTTACCTATAACTTTGCCTTATAGCTTAGAGATATAATTATAGTATAATTTTAAGTATCTTAACCTTTTCTTTACTCTTTCTAACTAACTAGCCTAATCTTAAGTCCTTATTAACCTAGGTAGCTCTAGTTAGAATCTAAATCCCATATATAACTAATAGCGCTTCTAATTATTAGACTAACTAATAACTATAATTAATACTATAAACCTTATAAGCTAGTATAGCACGCCCTATTATTACCCTAGGAGATAAGAATCTATAGTAGACTCTTATAAATTAGTATACCTCTCTTTTATTTAGTACTTAAGGATATATATTATAAAATTAAAAGACTTAGCCTATAAAGAATTCTAATTATAAATTATAATTAAACTAAAGAATATTTAAGAAGTAGTTTATAATACCTAAAAATACTTAAACTAAGAAATTACTAGAACCTAATAAACTAATAAAATTAGAGTAGAAGAAATAATAATAGATTATCTACCTTTAAAAATAACTTAATAAGATAACTAGGAATTATAATAATCTTACTACTTAAGTAAATAAGCTTATTACTACAAAGGAAGATAATAGTATAATTAAAATGTTAGGAACCTTATATAGCGATACTAGTGATGAACATTGAACATAGGTTCTGGGCATATCAAACCTTTAAAAAGTGGCTCCTTTAAAGGGTTTGATATAGTGGCCTAATGGTGTAAGTTACCTTTTGCACGTGACCCAGAGGTGCAGGTAACATAAAAATTATAATAAGAAAACTAATAGTTTACTCTTTATATTACTTAGCTTATTACTAGACTAGAATAATCCTCTATAGACCCTATTAGCCTAGATAGTAAATTAGAGAAATATATTAATTCTAAGAAGTTAAGTAATAGAAAGAATATAATCTTTAAAATCTATTATAATACCCTTTTATAAGTATACTTATATAAAGTTATTATTTTATACTTTACTTCTAAAGAGATCTCTACTTTTATAACTATTTATAAAAAATAAGTAATATTATATTACTATATATATAAATTATTATAAATTTATATAAAAGATATAAGACTTTAGGAATACTAATAGCTATATAAAAAATAATCTATTATATCTTATAGTCTTATACCTTGATTTAATACTCTAAGGACTATAAAATATAGAGTTATTTATAATATATATCTTAATTTAAGATAACCTTTATAATTTTCTTTTTAAATAGTTAAGAGACCTTATAGACTAAATATAAAAAATAAGAATAAATAGTAGTTAGAATTAAATAAAGAAAATTAAAATATTAATATTCTTTTTTTATAAATATTCTTTACATTATTTCTCTAAAATATAAAGTAAAAAGTTTATAAATAATTAAAATTTTTAATTATTCTTATAAATCTTACCTTATTAATTATAAAATTATAACTATATTAATACTAACTATAAAACCACCCCTAGTAAAGAGAGATAATAATAGTTAAAAGAATAAGAAATATTCTAGATTATTTTTATTTTATAAAAATTATAATAGGAGTTATTTTAACTATAAAAAATAAAATAATACTAAGTTAGGTACTTATTATAATAAAATAATAGTAATCTCCTATAAAAATATTTTTATTATAAAAAACTAGACTATTATAAGCCTAACTATCTAAATCTTATAAAGAATAATAGTAAGGAATAGACTTAATATAAAGTATCTATAAATATAATAGCTATATCTATATAACTAACCCTTATTAATAAGAAATAACTTATTATAAAAAGAATACTTTTATAAAAATAACCCTACCTAGTAGAGTTATTATAGATTATGAAATATTTATAAATAATAAAAGTAAAGTTAATATAGTCCTCTCTTTACTTATAAAATAAGTAGAATAAAATCTTCTATTTTATTAAATCTTTATATAAACTATAAATAAAGGATAGCTATATAATAAAGAAATTATAAAAATAATTTTTTTAATTTTAAGACTTATAAAATACCTAGAAGTTTAAGGTACTTATAATAATATTTTTAGATATTATATAAATAACCCTTAGAATACTATAGCTAAAAATTTATAATTCTAAAATTTATTAAACTAACGTATATCTTTTATAAAGATTCTTTAAAAATAAAGAGTATATTTATTAAAGATTTTCTAGATAATATCTATAAAGACTCTAGGTAAGTATTCTAAATTAGTATAATAAATATAAAAAAGATAATTATAAGTAAGGACCTACTAATATAGTATTAAAATCTTATAAAAATATTTTTTTTTAAAAAAAGAAATAAGTAAGCTTTATTTTTACTATAAAAAATAGAGTTAAATATTAATCTAAAGCTAAATAAAATAAAGAGCCTTTATTTAATCCTCTCTATTATTACTCTCTATAGGAATTAGCTATAATTTATAAATATATCTAAATTATATTTATAAAAAAAATAAGGCCTTTAAAATCCTTTATAAGTATATCTCTACTATATATATCTAAGAAGGATAGGGGAATCTATATATATATTAATTATTATAAGTTAAATATAATATCTCTTAAGAATTACTATCTCCTTCTGTGAAGGGCTGAAGCCGGACTTATATTCAATCTAGCTAGGCCATAAACTGTGTATGAAAAGCTTAAAGAAAGAGAAGTTCTCTAGTCACGTTCTTCCTATTAACATGCCATGGTCACGTGTGCGGGCGCTAGCCCATGTCTAGTATTAGGTACTAGCCCGTGACAATACCCCCCTCCTAGTCTAAACCTTATAAGGGGTATGATAATATAGTTATTATTATTAAGTTAGTACTAAATTACCTCTTAAATAGGACTATGTTATTTCTTAAAGATATCTAGTACTATATAGTCCTAGATAAAATCTAGTTTTATTTATATCTTATGTGCCTACCCTACCTATTTTACTAGTACTTTATTATAGTATCCTTATTCTATCTTCCTATATTATATAGCTAGGATATATTTAACTTTATATTCCTCTTCTCTATTAATAAGTAGTAGGGGTGGCTGCGTATTATCTATAATTTAGGATGAAAATAGGTCTATAGTAACTAGGTAGACTAGTTTAATATAAAAAACTAGGTGTATACTAGTAGGTATATTAAGCTAAATAGTATATAGTAATAGGATATCTACTACCTAATAATATATATATAGCTAGTCTAGTTTCTTTAATAGTTATTATATATATATATTTTAGAGGTTTAACTAAACCTAATTATCTTTCTTATACGTGGGGGTGGCTTATTATTATTAGTTTATTTACTTCTCTTATTAAGCCTACGTGGAGGTAATAGTAGCTTAGGCCTAATTAGTAGCTTCTTATAGGTAATTTATAAATATTTTACCTATTATTCTTAGTAATATTAGGATGTCCTATAGCTAGCTTACTTTATCTAAGCTAATTAAGTTAACATGATATCTATGTATAAAGAAGAAGGGTAAGATTCCTATTAAAGTAGTATTATAATTATTAATAGTAATAGTAACTATTAGTAATAGGTCTTTCTAGTTATCTTATATGTATATAGTAAATATATATAGGATTTATTTAATCTCTTAGTTAGTATATTCTATTATGCTATCTATCTAGGGGTAGAAAGTAGTTAATAACTAGTATTAAATTAATAGTCTTTTATAGACCCTACCCTAGAATATGCTTATAAACTAGGGTTTATAATTACTTATAATAGCTAGTAGAACTCCATAATATATATAAAAATATATAAGGAATATCTCTACTATATTCTCTATAATTATATTCTTTATTTTAATTAAGATAATACTCTTTATTAGCTAGTCTATTATTACTATATAATTTATTACTTTTATAAGTCTAGAAGGTAGTAGTCCTATAATAAAGTCTACTAATATCTTAGCCTAGATTTATTAGGGAATTAATAGTAGTTTTAATAGTCTATACTTAGTATTATACTATACTAAGCTCTATTTATAGACTATATAATTCTAGAGGAAATATTATATATCTTTTACTACTCTAGGCTAGAAAAACTATTAAGATAGTATTAAATAGGTAGTGTCTTACCTAGAATATACTATTATATATAAATTATAAATCTTCTATATAATCTATATACATAGGACTTTATTCTCTAGAATCTATACTTATTATCTAAAATAAAGTAATCTATAGTTATTAATATAGTACTCTAATAGGCTTATTTTAATATCTAACTTAGGGATTTAACATTCTCCCTCTAGTAAAATATAAGAGATTTATTAGTATACTATATCTAAGGCCCTTGCTTTTCTTTATTCTATTTATAGGTCTAGTTCTTTAAATAATAGAATATCCTTCTTAAAGTTAAGGTCTATTTTAGCTAGCTATAGGTTTACTTATCTAGTCTTAATCTATACCCTCTTAAGTAGTATCTAAAAGTAATTTATAAGCCTTTTATCTATAATACTACTAGGCATATCTTAGCTTTATTATAATAATATATCTAGTCTTGCTACTAACTTACTAGGATAGTAGTAAAGGTTAAAGTTAAACTCTATTAGAAGGTCTACCTAATATATCTATTATTTATTAAGGTGTTGTGCTTTACTAAAGTATTATAGGTTCTTATAGTCTATTATAATAGTAAATTAGGGTACTATCTTTAGCTCTAGTCTCTATTCCTATAGGGCTTATATAATTACTAGTAGCTCTTTATTATAAATCTTATAGTTTAACTTAGCTAGAGATAGCCTCTAAGATAAATAGGTATATAGTTATAGCTCCCTATTAGGTCTATACTAGGATAAGACTATACCTATTACCTAGCTAGAAGTATCTACTTCTATAACTATTTTTTATCCCTCTTTAAAGTGCGCGAGGATTAGGGCATTAATAAAGAGGTCCTTTAATTCTATAAATACCTACTAGTAGCTATTATCCTATTTAAAAATAGTATCCTTCTTTATTAGTCTAGTTAGTAGTGCTAAAATATTAGTAAATTATAGTATAAATAGTCTATAGAAGTTTATAAACCTAATAAAACTTTATATATCTTATATAGTCTTTAGTATCTCCTATACCCTAATAGCTTCTACTTTCTTTAGATTAATATAGACCCCCTTTTTAGCTTAGATAATAAAGCTAAGGTACTTTATAAAGTACTATTTAAACTCTAATTTTATAATATTATACTATAGTCCTGCGTCCTTAAGCTTCTATAGTACTTTACTAACCTTTTATTAGTAATCTACTAGTATTCTACTTAAGTAGATGATTATATTATTAATATACATAGATATAAAGTTGTCTAGATACTCTCATAGGGTCTAATTAATAAATCTTTAGAAGGTTACTAGCGCGCCTATTAGCCTAAATAGAGTAATATTCTATTTATAAAGCCTATATTATATATAGAAGGCCGTCTTCTATTCTTCTCTAGGTTAAATGCGGATCTTATAAAAAGTAGTAATAATATCTAGCTTTATAAACTAGTAGGCATGGCCTATATTATATAGTATCTCTTATATTAGGGGTAAAGGATAGTAATCCTTAACTATATATTTATTTAACCTATGGTAATTAACATAGAATTATACGCCTCTACCTAGCTTCTAGACTAGTAGGATTAGTGTGGCTATAGGTAATTAGCTTACTTATATAAAGTTCTTTCTAAGAAGGTCTATAAGTATCTTTTATAGGTAGAGTAGCTCCTCTTTATTCATCCTATAGAGGGGGCTGTATAGTAGTGACTCTTTAATACTATTCTAGTCCTATTTTAGTAGTATTTTATAGTTGATTCCTAGCTAGTGTAGAGGTAGCTTATTAGCTAGTTATTAGCTAAAGATGTCTACCTATTACTAATAGTACTCTAGTAGCTTATCCTTTAGGTTAATATACTTCTTTAGTTAGAGTGCTTTTTTAATATCATCTAGTAAAACCCTACTAATGTGTAGCTAATTTAGTACTATTAAGCTCTATATTAAATAGTAAATTAAATAAGCTATGGCCTGTGCTATATATAGTATTTTTATATTTATAGGCCTAATCATATGATTCGCGTGATTCTAATATCTTGTTTATTCGCCTCCCTTAGTAAAGATATCTAGATACCCCTTCCTAGCTAAGTACCATCCGCGTACATTATATAGCTAGGGATCTCTAAGAATCATGCTATCTTCCTATAGTCTAATAATATATGCGAATACACGGCCTTGCTAGTAGCCATGTACGTCAAGGTTAAAATACATAGCATGAGTGATTTAGTACTAGTTTAGCACCACTCTATCAAGGACTCGTGGGCGTATCTTAATGCGTGGGAGGTCAAGTGCCTGAACTAGAGACTTATTTATAGTTATATAGTAGTAATAGCCACTATTAATAAGAGCTTTTATAAATTAGATCCTATTTACTCTTGTATTAACTATAAATAGTAAAGTCTTATATTTTAGTAGCTTCTTAATACCCTTTTACTCCTACTTATAGCTTAGAATAGGAGCTACTCTTTTCCTAAATTATTATCTAAAGTTATTTCTTTATTATTAGTAGTTTCTATTAGTTTATTATTACTTATAGGTTTCACCTTCTTAATATATATTATACGCTTGTGTTTCATCCTACTAGAGCTTATTACCACGCGTGTATAACTTAGTAGCCGTGCTAGTAATAGGGTATAGCTTATAATAAAATAACCTAATTTTCTATATTATAGGCATGTTTCTTTAGCCTATTATCTATTAAGTTTATTCTAGCTAACCTATCGTGCTTACTTCTAAGGGTTGGCCTCTAATTATTAGGGTTTTATACGCGGCTTAGTATAGTTTACCTATATAGTAGGAGTCTAGTCTATCTTATTATCTATTCTTATAGCACGTGAGTTCCTAGTATAATTAATATCTAGAGTATTATTATCTGTACTAATCTCATGGAGTTATATAATTAACTCTAGGAAGGTACTAGGGACACCTTAATACTATAGTATTTTAGTTATCTTATAGTTTAGTAATACTAGTAGGACTTATTACTTAGGCTTATCTAGCTATTTAAAGGTACTAGTATTAGTAAATTCCTTTTCTAACTATAGTAGGAATCTTAAAAAGGACTAGTCCTTATACTACTATATTAAGTAGAGTTATCTTACTACTCTTACTTTAATATTTAGGTCCCTATAGATATTTTTAAGATAGTTAAGGAGCTATTATAGCTCATGGTTATTTTACTATAGTTTTATAAATAGGTTAGTATTCTTTAGGGCCATCTTCTCTAGCTAGGAGAAGATATACGTGAATTAATCTTAAGGACTCTTAATAGCTTTATTATCTACTACTAGCTTATTTTCTATTACTATTTACTAGGATAGCTAATTAGAAGAGCTCCCTATAAATATTACTAGGTCTAGAAGCTATGGTTAAGGGTGTTATATAGCTATCCTTATTCTATCCTCTATAGCTTTAGTTTTACTTTATAAGGGGTCTAGTAGTGTTTTATTAGGAATTAATATATTCTAGAGTAATATCTTAAGTCTTTTAATCTATTTATCTTACACTACGTTCTATTTATTCTATACTATTATAGCGCTCTTGTACGTAGTATGGCTCGAAGTAATTTATTACATTAGGGTCTAAGCCTAGCTAGGGGGACTAGATAATTTATTATTCCTTACTATTCTTTACTAATATTCTATTCTAATATTCTAATATACCTAGGAATAGGACCTTCTAGGGCTTTTATATATATCACGAGCGCTAAAGCGTTATACGCGAATTTTCTATTCTAGTGCGTCCATTGCTGAATTACTTAGGATTTAGGGTCGTTTCTAATAAGTGCCTAGGTTATCCTTCTAGGGCTTTTCTAATATGCCATGAGCACTATAGTGTTATACATAAAGGTTCTATTCTAGTATGTATCTATTACTAAATTACTAGGGGTTTAGGGGTCGCGTCACGTATATTATTATTTTAAGTGTTATTCATTTGCGTTTCGTTCTATTAGTTTTAATAATCAAGAATCAGAAGCTTTTCGTATATAAAGGGCTAAGGCTAGACTTATATTTAATCTAGCTAGGCCACGAACTATGTACAAAAAGCTTGAAGAAAGAGAAGTTCTCTAGTCGCGTTCTTCCCGTCAACATGCCACGGTCACGTGTGCGGGCGCTAGCCCGTGCCTGGTATCGGGCACTGGCCCGNTTCCTATATTATATAGCTAGGATATATTTAACTTTATATTCCTCTTCTCTATTAATAAGTAGTAGGGGTGGCTGCGTATTATCTATAATTTAGGATGAAAATAGGTCTATAGTAACTAGGTAGACTAGTTTAATATAAAAAACTAGGTGTATACTAGTAGGTATATTAAGCTAAATAGTATATAGTAATAGGATATCTACTACCTAATAATATATATATAGCTAGTCTAGTTTCTTTAATAGTTATTATATATATATATTTTAGAGGTTTAACTAAACCTAATTATCTTTCTTATACGTGGGGGTGGCTTATTATTATTAGTTTATTTACTTCTCTTATTAAGCCTACGTGGAGGTAATAGTAGCTTAGGCCTAATTAGTAGCTTCTTATAGGTAATTTATAAATATTTTACCTATTATTCTTAGTAATATTAGGATGTCCTATAGCTAGCTTACTTTATCTAAGCTAATTAAGTTAACATGATATCTATGTATAAAGAAGAAGGGTAAGATTCCTATTAAAGTAGTATTATAATTATTAATAGTAATAGTAACTATTAGTAATAGGTCTTTCTAGTTATCTTATATGTATATAGTAAATATATATAGGATTTATTTAATCTCTTAGTTAGTATATTCTATTATGCTATCTATCTAGGGGTAGAAAGTAGTTAATAACTAGTATTAAATTAATAGTCTTTTATAGACCCTACCCTAGAATATGCTTATAAACTAGGGTTTATAATTACTTATAATAGCTAGTAGAACTCCATAATATATATAAAAATATATAAGGAATATCTCTACTATATTCTCTATAATTATATTCTTTATTTTAATTAAGATAATACTCTTTATTAGCTAGTCTATTATTACTATATAATTTATTACTTTTATAAGTCTAGAAGGTAGTAGTCCTATAATAAAGTCTACTAATATCTTAGCCTAGATTTATTAGGGAATTAATAGTAGTTTTAATAGTCTATACTTAGTATTATACTATACTAAGCTCTATTTATAGACTATATAATTCTAGAGGAAATATTATATATCTTTTACTACTCTAGGCTAGAAAAACTATTAAGATAGTATTAAATAGGTAGTGTCTTACCTAGAATATACTATTATATATAAATTATAAATCTTCTATATAATCTATATACATAGGACTTTATTCTCTAGAATCTATACTTATTATCTAAAATAAAGTAATCTATAGTTATTAATATAGTACTCTAATAGGCTTATTTTAATATCTAACTTAGGGATTTAACATTCTCCCTCTAGTAAAATATAAGAGATTTATTAGTATACTATATCTAAGGCCCTTGCTTTTCTTTATTCTATTTATAGGTCTAGTTCTTTAAATAATAGAATATCCTTCTTAAAGTTAAGGTCTATTTTAGCTAGCTATAGGTTTACTTATCTAGTCTTAATCTATACCCTCTTAAGTAGTATCTAAAAGTAATTTATAAGCCTTTTATCTATAATACTACTAGGCATATCTT